>JAFMTC010004700.1:14398-31218 GCA_018845635.1 Nicrophorus orbicollis | reverse complement strand
TCAAATTGAGGATAAAAACCTATGGTCAATAGCCCTTTGCAATAGTTATTGTCCTGAAAGTTTTTTTTTTAATTAATGTGCAAACTGTTTAATAACAATTAAACTTATACTAATTACATTTAAGAAAAAAATGCTTTAAAAACACAACTCTTACCTAAAATATTAGATTTTCATTATTTAATCACATTATTCATTATTTAATCAATACTAATTGAGAAAATACAATAAATTTTTGTTTTTTAAATAATGAATGGAATCGATGTTAACCATAATTTAATCAGGCAGTATACGTGACTACTTGCACGTTGGTATTTTGATTAGAAGAATGTTGTTGTTCATTCTTTGCTCTTATTAACTTTAAATTTACATAAACAAATTAGTAAACCTTATTTCATTAATTAAAAGTGAGTAATTATTTACAATCTATAATTATTTACTTTGTTAAAAACTTTGACTAAATTATATTTTTTAAATGATTATTTGAATGATAATAATTTCTATTTCTGTTATTCCGTAATTTGATTGTTCTATAAACAAATAATAATTAAATAAGTGTTCATTAAGGTTTTCCATAATTTAATAATATTTGTTTCTTAAAAATTGAATCAAATACAAGAAACGATTTTGTTGTTAAAGTATAAATCATTTCGTTCACACAGTGATATTGGATGACGAATCAATCGAACGATTTTAACTTCTATAGATTATTGTTTACATTGTCTTATAAAAAAAATCCTGTATTATAAAACTCGATTAAATAATAATGAGAATAGGAAGTAATTAGTTTATACAAAACAATACACATGTATAATCTTGGAAAACGTCATCGATAAAAGCGTGTTGCGATAAGGATTAAACTCGAATCTCGAGTTTCATGTGATTCATTAATGAAACAACTAAATATATTTTAGTTTCATTTCAACAAATACGTTAAACAAGACGAAATAAAATTTATATTTGTTGTTGTAAATGTTATCATCATCTTGTTAGGAGATGAAATCATAGTAAATTTCATTAGGAACGTATTCGAAAACCGGTTATGAATCGAATATATAAATGCAATCAACTGAAAAGTAAAATAACGTTGTTATTCAAAATATTTCAACAAATTTATCATTAAGATGTATTTAACTGTTTTCATCTATTAAAAAAATACATTAATAATTTATCAAATTAATCAACTGTTAGGAATGATCAATCATTAATTAATATAATATTAATATTCAGAATTTAATTTAATAATATACGAATTAGAATTCTGAGTGATAAACTGAAGGAATTCTTAAAACCATATATTTCCAAGGACTTTTTCGTAGATAACTGAGATTTGAACGCACTTTCTTTTTATACGCTTGTTTACTTTCGTAAGAATGTTACATCAGGTAGAGAGAAAAAAGGTAAACTCTATAAATTATATTAAAAAAAAAATGAAATTTCGAGAAAAGCATATGATAAAATTCAATTAAGTTTTATAATATTACAGTTCACATTGTTTCGTAACAGTTATATTATCAATATTGTATGAAAAATAAAAGTAAACATATGGTTTTGAGTTAATAAGTTATGATTTTGCGAAAATCATAATGGGAATATTTTCATAGTGATTTTATCATAATCTCAATTAATTGATAAATACAGACGTCGTGAGTTAGCGATGTACCTGAAGATTTTTACATTTTCTTAATCGAGCCGTAGCGTGGAACGCTATTATAATGGCGTATGATATCACGGTTGGATGCACTAACGACGATTTTGCTACTTTAAATTGCCTCTTACTCTATCCACTACACTCTATATATATATATATACAAACAGATATATACATGTGTACGTACTGAAAGTTTTCAACGAAATAACGGTTCTTTGATCTTTCCTCCTTTTATTTAAAACAGGTACGCGCGCTCGCAATATCAAATAAAACACATATTTACATCAAGAATCAGGAGTTTTTCTTCTTAATTATTGATTAAAATGTCTTATAAAGAAACAAATATTTTCTTAATTTTGATCAACATTGAAAAAGTTAAGCATTTTCAAAAAATTTATAAATTTATTGCGCTTCTACCAGTTTGCAAATCGAACTAATCCAAACTTCAAAATGTTTTTAAACACGTTGATTCAAATTAACACTTAAATATTTTATGTGGAATTACTATCAACTTGGATATTTATTGATTTTTTTTTGTAAATATTCTTATATTTAAACTTTTTGTGACAATATTCTTAATACACGTAATACTTACAATTGTAAATGAACTAGTTTTAGTGAAATGAATAACTAACAATTTGTGATTGTGATGTGTATGAGGAAAATATATCATCGATTTAAATATATAAATAGATTATTTTTACGGCGAACTTTGTTATAAACAAATAGCGAGTGAATAACACGTTATCACTGGGCTTCAACGATAAGTCGATTTGGACCAATCGCAGCTGGGATTTTGAAAAAGGGTCAATTGTAATGGAAACGAAATAAGCGTTGGTAATTTCTACTTTAGCGGATACTTAATTATTAAATGGTAAATTAGAACAAGGTTGTCGCTTTTGCAGATAGCGTTAGCTCGATAACAAGTCCAGATATTGTTTGCAATGTTTTGCAGACAACCGGAATGATTTATGGTAACCAAAATCAATTTATTATTATTATCAACAGAACCCACCACCAGTTCTGGCGTCGAGCCAACGCGAGCATAAGAAGCGTACAATCATGAAAATTACGAAATTTCAGCGTGAAATCCGTTGTACGAAATCAATCGATATTACGTAATAATTGAGCGAAATCAAACATTATATATTTAGTTGAAAATATGATGATTAACTGTTATCAAAGTTAAAGTGGCGATTCGTTAGTTTCCTGTGCGGATTATTCAAATTGCGCGCGCTTCGCTCAGTTTTTGATGTCGGAATTAAGCTGGCGCCACTCGAATTTAATTAATAACGTTAATAACCGGAGCGAAGCGATTTTCATTAAAACTTAACGCTAACCTCTTGCTGCTGCAGTTTTTCGATTTCAATGGAAATAGTCGAATTAATTAAAAGGATTGTTTTAATTAAATTACGTTCGCGTCATTAATTATCTTCGGCGAACGGTTCGAGCGGTCCGGCGGCAGATGGCGCCACCGGATCGACGTCGCATCGATTCGGCGTCGCGACGTCTCTCTTCCTCCTGCACGTCCATGCGGAGGACCAACTCCCACCAGACCTCCTCCTCTATTTTGCTCTATTCGCTTCTTCTTCCTCTCTGGGTTTCGTGCGCGCGCGAGTTCATTTCACCGTACGCCCGAATAACGCGTTTCGTTTTGCACTTTTTGGCCTCGGCGAATGTACAAACAGAATGGAGTGAGAGAGAAAGAGAGAGAGAACGGAATGAGAATTCCACTGTTGTGCAGCAGAACCGCCGTTTCTCCTCATCTCACCCTCCAACCCCCCTCATTTTCAAATTGCAATAATGGAAGAGGCGGGCGCGCGACGGAACGAAATAAAAAGCAAACAAGAAGGAACACAGAGAGAGACCAGAGAGATGAGTGAATGCTCCCTCCCAGAGTGAGGGTTGCTTGATTTGTTGCGAGAAAGATCAAAATCCTACGTGTGGGGGGATGTTTCAAAAAGACTTATTTATGCAGCGAGAGGACAGCCAGCAAACATTTTCACCATTACTAACTTTCCTGCCGGTTTTTAGGGTAAACCCGAACCCTTCGCAGCAATTACGAGCTGACCAGATTAATTAAATTCTACCAAGTCCACATCAAAGCTGCCCACGCGGAACGGAAGTAAACGAAACTGTTTTATTGGTATAACTAGATGATGCTCTTGTAGTAACGAGTTCACTGATAGTTTACCAATTCAACTTACCTAAATACAGGTTTACGGTTTCCTACAAAAGCCTGAGCAAAATGAACACAAATCTAAATACATTCCACTAAAACTAACATTAGTCTAGAATATTGGAAATCGGGGGTAAATATTATGTCGATATCAAGTTATACTTCATAACTTTTCTAAAATTTTAAATATCTTCACAAGCAGAGCTTATTCATAAATCAACCACTGAAACTTCTTCAGTCTCGCTAAACTTTTTGATCAAGACAAACGACGTTTTTCCCTTCGTTCAACGAAGGTCGCAATGAAATAATAATAGTACACATTTGATTGTATCATCTCTGTTTTGCGGCTGTAGGGGGATGAACGATACCGTGATTTTTCGCGTGCCACGCTCGACGATTTACGCTCAAGAATGCTGCCTAAAAATATATGTCATTAGGCAAATGTCACGCGAGCCAAATTGAATTTCGCATTCAGCTCATGCTATATGCTATGTGTATATTCTTGTTCGGAGGTTCGCAGGATCGATGCTACCGCAGGATTAGAGCCTGTTGGCATAGGGTTTGCGTGTGGGCGGCGGACGATGGGACGAATGGTACTACTCCTCTACTCCACATTTCTCTCCTACCCTTTTTTTACACGTGTGCACGCGCCTCCCGAAACGTAATCGCTTTCATTTCCGCTCGCCATACACCATTAAAATCGCACAAAATCCAGATTTATGTCCCATTATCTCTTCTAGTTGGTCTACATGCTTTGTTTTTTACCAACCTGCAATTGAAATGGAACAATTGAATTCCTGTTCAATGCACCTTTGTATTTGTAATAGCTGCAAATAGATATTCCGAATCGATTCGAATTTAAAGTTTAATACTAAATTTGTGGCAGTCCCAAACGGATTTCAAAGTTAATTTTCATACAACACGAACAGATTTTAGATAATACAATATCAATTAAAGTAAATTAATTACGTTATAACATTAGCACTTTTACAAGCATCTACAATAGTTAGCAAGTTAATTTACAATTTGGCTATAAACCAATATTTTGCCCTTATATTTCAATCTTAAATCTCTAACTTATTAGAATCATATTTAGCTTTGATTTGATAAATGTCATCCAGGTATCAAATCTATTAAAGTTCAGTAACATAATAATTAGTTGTAAGCCGATTTAACAATCATAATCAGCGAATGCTGTTACACCAATATTTAATGATTAAGGTGTTTTAACTAAAACTAAATCATTATTTACACGTATATGTCAATATTATGTCAGTGTTGAATTTAGTAAATATGAATGGAATAATTATTAGTCAAACCATGGTGCAATAATCCAATAATTTAGTGATGGGCTGGTAAAATTTTGAATGGTTTTCGGTAATGCGCAAACGCCTATCGATGACCCGTCTGCCGCAGCCTCGAAATCCCATCTATTATACAATACGTTCCATGTGAACGACCGTACTCACAGTAAAAATAGAGCAAATATCTCTAATTGCGGCTGTCCACAATAAGTTTATTTATATTTTAACTGAATTAATTAACTTATTATTCTTTAGTGTCAGGAATATAATTTAAACCTGAAAATCATCAAGTACAATTCATTCACCATAGTTGAACTTCTCACCTTGATCCTGGATGATGAGAAACTATGAATACAAACTCGCAGTCCAAAGAAGTTAATGGAGTCTACATAGTCTTTGAAACCAACACAACACAAAGGTTCTTTTTCCATTTCGTATATTGAATTACTATAAATACTAATCAGAGATTAAAAAACATTTTTTGACTAATTTTTCCTTTCAGTCTCCTATTCGTGCAAAATAAGATCACAAGTGGGCTGCTGCACCGCTTCTTACGTTAGCAAAATCTCCATTTCAAAAAGGATTTATATATATATATATAACTTTGTGTGTATATATATTATACATATATATATATATACATAGGTTCTCTTGGATCAATGATTTGTAAAGCGGAAATGCGCGGAGAATGTCGGCACCGCACGAGTTCTGGCGTCGATATACAATCAACACTATGAAAACTTATCGGGAACCTGTTTATTCTTCCGCTGATATCCCCCAATTAGACACCCCCACAACGCTACAGTGAATCGGCGATAATTAAGATTAATGCCCCTTGGCCGGGGTTGCGGGAGGGTCGTTGTTTTGAAGGCGACGTCGGTTTCCGCTTCCTACAGGTGTTTTAACAGGTAGTACTGATTTTTGTCTTCCGTCTGGAAAGTTCGCGGCACGGCTGCGCCGCAACGGCAATCAATGATTAAATGCCGTTTAATTAATTGATGGACGACCGTTTGGATCCTCTGAATATGCAATGTCCGCATGAATTATAGATGCGGATTGAAAACAAATCCGTTCATGAATTATTTACCCGGATGCCGATACCATGGGCATCGTCCGAACGGGGAGGCGGCGCGACGCCTGGCGTCGGGACGCGCGTCCCCGCGACCTACCGCAAAAGATTTACGTCGCTCACGTGCGTCGCGACGCTTCGCTCAGCAGAATTCGCAGATCTGTAAACACATCCAGTTTGCAATTCTTGACCTACACAAATCAACATTACGCACTTCTTCGAATCGATGAAATGCTTCATTCGAAATTATTTCATTCATAGATTTACTCATTTCATCATCTGAACTAAATGCAAACATTATTAATGATTAAACTTAAAATATGTTAATTTTACGTGAATTCATTATCATAACAATTCAGGTCGTCTTTCCTGAAAATGCAGCTTCAAAACTAAATACTTTTTATGAAATACAATCACTGGTGGTGAAGTCCACAGCAACGTAATACTGTTTGTATTTAGAACTAAGAGTTTAGGATCTGAGGATGGAGGAAGCTTACGTTCAAAGGAATATAACCAGAAGTCTAAGAGCTTTCATGCGAGCCAACAAACTCCACTAAACTCCGCGTTGCAATTAACTGGAACATCGGATATGCAGCTTCGGTATTTCCACAGGGATGCTCAAAAAGTCAACATTTTAATTTAAACTTGCGGTAATTTTATTCATGACATTTGTATGTTGTTTAAAACCTATATGAAGTTCGCATCGGATCTAATTACGCGATGCGAAACATATTTGTTTGTCCAAAAAATAGAATTGTTGAATCGATTTTGAATATGTTTATTAACCTAGATTTCTTATTATAACTGGATTATGAATCTATTTGCTTCCGTGCATATATTTCAATTAAAATTAATTGCGTCATTCCTTCCGTTTCGTTCGCTTTGCTCGAAGATTTCGAGACGCTTCTTTTTTCTATTTTCTCTGTTCGTTCTTCGGAGGATCTCAAGGGACTTCCAACGGGAAGTGGTCCAACGAAAACCGGGTTTTCAGGAAAGGCGACCTCAAGAGGATCGTTAGCTTCCTGAATACAACATTCTACAGTTTTACTCACTAAACATTTATATATATATATATATAATATTTATTTACTTATTATTATGACCTCCTTTTATTATTAAGATTCGCTCTTCAAATATCAAAAATATATCTTTTAATTATCTTAAATTTATTTTGTACAAATTTTATAAATACTGCATCACTGCATTCCCTATTATTAGAAAGATGTATCTAAATACATTTTATGTAATCGGCTAATGTTTAAACGTTTATTACGGTAGTCCTTAATGTCTCTGGCAGCAATTTTCCGTTCTGGCTCACTAACCAATACACATATTTCTATCACTAAGTAGATTATATATACAGATACATGAGGTACAGTTAGCAAAGCAGAAATAAATGACTTACAATTTATAACATTTTAATGAGTATATATTTTTGATATATTTTATTACTTAATTTTCATATTTAATGACAAAATATAAGTTCAAAATGATCTTTTACTCTTTTGAGTATAAATTTGTTCTTATTTTTATGTCAAACATAATTCGTTTTAAAGAACGACATTGATTGAGTTAATTAACTGTATTGTTATACATTCTTTGTATTTAGCTTAATATTTATAAGTGATCAAACTGTGTGTACAAATAAATGATTATATATTAAATAAACTATTTTTGCAATTAAATGAAATATTTATATGTATATAATGTTACTAATTTGGATTACGTGGAAACAATACTTGACAAGTTAATTTGCATTTGCAAGAGTGAATAGAAATACATAAAACAAATGAATTGGTTGGTATCCGTGCAATTAAATCAAAAACGATAAATCTGATAGATCCGCAAATTGAATGTTGCCAGAACGGTTTAAACAAAACAAAACGAAACAAAACGAAAAGTGCACAATAAAGTGTGTGTGATGTTGGCGATGATAGCCGTGCATTTAGCGTCGATATAAATCTGTTAATTTGAATTTATTACACGCTCGTGCTGCAATCCCCATTCAATTCGGATCTCGCCTGTTAATATTTGCGAACGGTTTCATTCTGCGTAAAATTGTTCCCCCCCCCGTTGGATATTGTTTTAAAGTGAATCGGAATTGCATCCGGGAAAACAGTTACGCAACGCACCGCCGTGCGCTCACCCCACGCCAACTCCTCTAATGATCTTCGTAACAGAATTTATAAAGAAAGAACTGTGTTATTCACTTCAACGATTATAACGGAAATCGTTATATTTACAAGAATTTTTCAATTTATTTATTGGTCCATAGGGCTTCTTCGAAATATTCTACTCATAGAGTACAATTACATTACAAAGAATAGAATTATAAAATTACCAATTAATCGAAACATTCTGACAAAAATCCAAGTTGGTGGTGGCATTACAAATATAGCTTGCTGATTTTGATTAATAGTAGCAAATTAACGATTTAACAGCGATTTACATTGATTTTGATAACCCGTTGAGACAATATGTATATTCGTTATTATTACATAATAAAATGGTTGAAAGGATTGTAATGTTATTACAGAAAACTATCATACAATAAACTTCTAAAAATCGAATGTTGTTTTTAGTTATACACTAAAAATTACTATATAATTTACGGAATTTAGTATAAAGATTGATTTTGATAACCCGTTGTGACAATATGAATATTTGTTATTATTACATAATAAAATGGTTGAAAGGATTGTAATGTTATTACAGAAAACTATCATACAATAAACTCCTAAAAATCTAATGCTGTTTTTAGTTATACACTAAAAATTACTGTATAATTTACGGACTTTTAGTATAAAGATTAATTTTGATAACCCGTTGTGACAATATGTATATTTGTTATTATTACAAAATAAAAGGGTTGAAAGGATTGTAATGTTATTACAGAAAACTATCATACAATAAACTACTAAAAATCTAATGTTGTTTTTAGTTATACACTAAAAATGACTATATAATTTACGGACTTTTAGTATAAAGAAAGTTGATTTGTTCAATTTTATGAAATGTTTGTAGTAGTAGTAGTGAAGACTAGTAGTGTTAAAGATAGACTGTGACAATTTGATATTGATTTGCTACCGTATTTCTTTGGAAAACA
Source organism: Nicrophorus orbicollis (assembly GCA_018845635.1). Lineage (NCBI taxonomy): Eukaryota > Metazoa > Arthropoda > Insecta > Coleoptera > Silphidae > Nicrophorus > Nicrophorus orbicollis. Next base: position 21,912 of record JAFMTC010004700.1, on the reverse strand, counting down.
GTACAAAGCAAAATAATCTCAGAATACAACTTGAAAATATCGTTTCTTACAAATTCTCCAAACTTTGTTGACAATTCCGATATTTGTATAGTTTTTGAGAGAAAGATCAACATTTTGAATTCAAGTATCGATGCTCCCGTTAAATCTGGACAAGTAGTATCTATAGGGTGCATAATAAGTAAAGATAGATATTTAGTAGAAAAACTTTATGTAACGATAAAACTTGTTTAGAGTTTATGTTCATTTAATTAAGGCCATTAGAACGTTGACTGGTTTCACTAGTTTCCTATAGGTAAATCGGATCGATATGGACATGGTTCAAATACCAAGGTGTTTGAATCGGGTTTGAGGACCTCATCATTATGTAATCGTTGTGTTTCTTTGTTCTTATTGGATGGAGCAAAATTTTTGGCGGCCAATTTGATTTCGCCAAATCTCGTCTTGTAAACTTAAAAAGCGACGACAAAAAGTGTGATGAAATAATTGCAATTTATAATAATTATAATAATATTAGTGATAGAACAGGAAAAAAAGAAGAGCGGCCGTAAACAACCGGAAAATATCGATGGACCGCGATTGGGAGGAGCGTCGCGGCGTCTATGCAGTTGCCCAGACGACGCAGGCCGTCGCCACGGCAACCAACCGAACACATTGATTTCACGTATAGACGGAATATATATTGCAGCCATATTCAACGGCAAACGATGCGATTGTGCAGGGGATGCAACGAAAACGTAGCAATATTGTTAAGTGTCGCATACATTGCTCAGGGAAATACATTTAAATTTAGGGTTGGAAAGTTGTTGAACAGGTTGATCAGATTGAAATATCAGGCATACAGTAATACCTCGATTAACGCCGCTTCCAATGCAACATCCAATTACATCCACGATCTGATACATTAGTATTTAACACGTGTACCATTTATCTAATAAATGTTTTGAATGAAATCGCTTGGGGTGAAATTTTGATTCGAAACGGATGGAGACAATGGGAAGCGTCGTTGACTGAAAGCGTTCCGCGCAGATTGCAGTTTATCTCTTTTGTTTTTTTTCCAAAGCTGAAAATTCCATCGGCGTCGCGACGAATCGCACATTAATAATTAACAGCGCATTAATTACGGGCCGCTGCCGAACTGCTCCGTATATCAAATCATTCACACGCGTGCCTTGCATTACCGACAATTGCATAACGATCGATGCTTGGTAACATCCGATGCACTAATATCTGGGGGGCTTTCATTAAAAATTGAAACTGCAATATCGAGCCAGATATGCGCGCATATCCCCGACCATGGCCGTGCAATTTGATCCTCGCTAATTACATTAATTAAGCACCAATCGAAACAGCTCACTGTTTCCCCCTCGACAAGCCTTCATTCTTCCCTCGAACCGTCAGCCTTCCTCACCTGTTCCGTTGCCCTTTGTGCAAGCTTCCAACTCACTGATAATGCACTTACGTCTACACTTTACGCCAGCCAACTTGATCCACTGTTTTAATTAATATCATAAAAAAAACACTCCTCCGCTGAAAGCTGCTTTTCATTACGTGAAAAAAAATGACGATTTTCTTCTTCGAAACTATGCAGTTATTCTTTTTAATATTCCTGCATAATGCAAGCTACTTTACCAGTAGATCTACATTAAATAAAATTTACCAACGAATCATCCAAATAAATTAGATGTATTTGCGAAGAAAGACTGCTCCATTTCAATAACAATAAATAGATAAAATTTACTTAACATTATTTACTAGTCAGAAGACCTTGGTCGATAGCCCAATAAATATGTTGATTGAAACTAGGTGTGTAATTAAAATTACGGTTTGGATAAATTTAACATTTATATTTTTCTTTTCAAGACAAATGCAAGTTTCGAAAGTCTATTGTAAATATGATGTAGGTGTTTGCAAATTGGTGTGGAAAACTTTGAAACCTGTTCTTAAAATCTGCTTCTCCAGGGGGGGAGGAGGAGAATCTCCGTCGTAAATGAAAGACTGCTTTCGCGTCGGAGAACGAGCGAGAAAGCTTCCTGGTTCATACGGAATTGTTTTCAATCATCGAAGCAGCTAAACCCGATCGGTTTCAGAGTCCCAATCTGCTTAGATTTTCAACTCTTAACTTGAAGTTTTGATAAACGAGTCACGCAACTCGGCAGTTTGCACTACATAATAAATGGCACCATCTTGAGCTGTGTACAATACACATAACGCAAGACAACAATTACGAAATTGCCATAATTAAATACGAACGACGTGCTTCTGAAGAATTTCACCGTCTCCGTTCACTTCCGGATTTCTCGCAACACCGCCGTGCATCGTTTTTGACGTTCGGAAATTAATTAGTATTGGAAATTCAGCAAGGCTGCTTCTCCTCCCCACCGTACAGCAAGTTTGAAAGTGGTTCATGCTTTGTCGGCGCGAGGAATTTGATCCTTTAAACTATAAAATCCGTTGCGAATATCGAAAGTTGGCTGCGGAGGAAATCCAAGCGTTGGCCGGCAAACACGGTGAACTCCCTGATAAGGATCGCATGAAAAATTGAACGATCCGTGTTTCTGGTTATTAAATTTAATTGATCTACAATTTACGTTATCCCACGCAGAAATCGAATAACATTGCAGAATCGTTATCCTAAATTGAATATATTTTTATCAACAGACAACACCATAAAATAAACAATTTGTAGTTTAACATTCGATCATCTTCGACAAAACATTTGAGACATCAGGTACAATTAGTACCTGAAAAAGCTTGTCATTCCAAAAATCAATAATAAACAGATATTGAAAGAATTCTAGGAAATGTAATAAATTAGATCTCACGAATTAGAATAGGCATACTTTTGAAAGTTTTAAGAACTAAGTAAGGAATAACAAACAAAGAGAGTTATGAAAGTGAAGAATGAATTAATATATCTTGTCAAGTATCGCTAAAAATTCAAGTTTTAGGGTATTACAATCTATTAATACTATGAAAATATACTAATGTAAATAATAAGTGATTGGATTATATCAATGTATAACATAAATCAGTTAATGTAGCGTTAAAAGGAGCTCATAATTTATGAAATGATTAAAATTGGATGAGGGTTGCTTGCTTTTAGCAAGTGCGAATCTCGTGGGAGTTTGAACGGATAAATAAAACCGATCGGCATTTGGATAAATAATGAATACATACCGAAAGGCATCCGTGGGGAGGAAGTTCAAAAACGTGTTCTCGCTGCCACATACATGCACACGCACGTTGATAAGGGTAGGAAATGTTCTTCGTTTCGTTCCGTTCCTTTCTCTTCCTTTTTCATCCGCTCTTTATTATTCCCGTTTCCCTTCCTCCTGAAAGTTCCGCATTAGCTATTTATGACACTCAGCGAAATGAACCCCTCAATACCGTTGTACATGTGTTAGGCACATATCCTCCCCCCCCCAGCCACGCATCAATTCATGATGAGATCTATTGGAACGTTTACTCGAGTTTCTGACACGGGAGAAGATTGCGAGAATAATTTGCTTAACCCTTTTCAACCCAGCTCAAACCGATTTGTTACCGATGTTTCGTAAGTCATTTTTTTCGAAACACCGACATCTAGATTTTGACACTCGAAACAAAATAATTCCTAACCATCAATTCAAGCTCAGTCAAAACGTCAAAGTGAAAACGTCAAAGTGAAACGTCAAAGTCAAAACGTCAAAGTCAAAACGTCAAATTCAAAACATCAAACTATACAATATCTACTCATTGCTTCTTATTGCAATGAAACAAAAAACATGAAATATTATTTTGCCAAAAAAAATCTAAATTACCTGTAGAAAGATAAGTAGATTTATAAGTACGGTCGTAATAAGTTCGTTAAGTTATCGATAATTTCTGTCGTGGATGTAATCAATCTGGCAGTCGCGAAAAGCCCGTAGATAAACGACGCGTCATCGCGACGGTGATTATTTGTCGGAGCGCCGCGACGCCCAGTTTCATGTGCCGCGAATAATATAATTCATAACCCCGACGACATTGACATACTGCATGAATATTTATTCGCGCTCTTGTTTTAAGCACATTTTAGAAAACTTCATTATTCTTCATGCAGTTTTTATTTGCGAAAAATAAATAAATAAACAAAGCTGCTGATAACACTGCACTGTAAATGAAATTACAACGTTTTGCATATTTTAATTAATGCAAAAATCGTCAAATTCTCTTCTAACAGTGTTTTTTTTTGTTGCAGCTAAATAAAATTTGCAAACGTAGATATTTTATAAATATAGTCAACCGTCAATCGTGAATTACTTAAGCATGAAACAATTTAATGTAGAACTTTTTTCAAGTATAAAGACAAAATATTTTTTTTATAAATACGCGTTACGAAAGACGACGTTAATAATTGGAAGGATGAATCAAAATCAAGTTACAAATTCAAATTTTGTTTGTTTTTATTCTGAATCTTCAGCGATCGAAGAGGTAATATATAAGATATTCCAAGTTTGTTAAATACAATTTGTTTGTATTAATTTGATTACAATTCCATTACGTATTTATTGGAAAAAGGAAACAAAGTAATTAAGTTAAAAATATCTCAGATACGGCTTGAATTTATGATTGAGTTTGTTGGAGGAGCATGAAACTGGAACGCGAGTGAGAATGCTCGTTTATAATTCATCGGTAAAAGAGCAATGGAATTTTGTGTTGTTTCGCGTTGCGTTTAGGATTTATGTGGCCATTTGTTGATTGTCTTCGAAATTTGTGCCTATTGTTGTTACACCGAACGTGTCCGTCTGTAATGGAAGAGTTACGTGTACTAGTAACGTAATGTTTTTGTATGTATAATATCGATCAACGGCAAAAACTGTGAGTTCCTAGACTATTGATTTTCTTGAGACTGTGTTGAAAAAATATGGGAAGAACTAGGGAAAAATGTTGAACGTAGGCGCATAAACCAGATCAGAGTTTGTCACCGTGAGCCGCCTGACAAGTGTTTTGCGTGGGCGCGCATTTCAGACGTATTTAGTATGTATACGAAATATGTTTTGCCTGGACGAATCGAGTATTAAAATTTCCGAAATAATTACCATTTTTGTCCATAAATTTCGAACGTCATCTGTCATTGATATTTGACAACTTACGAAAATGATAAAACAAAAGATTACATAATAAACAAATTAAAACAATTATACGCTTTATTATGAAAAATAACAACGTCAATTGTCATGGAAATATTTCGCAAAAAAAAGAAAGTTAAATAAATCAGCGAAACCAATGAAATCGAATTGGCGAAAACATTTCGGTTTATATACATGAAATAATAATGATAAGTGTTAATTGAATGGAGTCAAATATTTACATTGCAGTGGCGGCATTAAATAAATGCATATTCAGGCCATTGTAACCGAAAATAATATCGATCTGGATTTGCCCTTTTTGTTAATTGACTTTCGCTGATTCCCTCGACATCTCCATTAAACAATTACCAACAAAACAAAAACAAACAAATTTGTTTTTTCTGTGTAGATTTTATATCTAGAATTTAGAATATTGCAAAAACATAGTTTTGTTGTTCAAAATCCACATACCAAAAAGTCGGAACATTTTTATAACGTTAACGTACGTTTAGAGAAATCTTTTAAATTATATTTTTTGTACAGAAACCCCTATGGTCTATAGCCCTTTGCAACAATACCAATTATTATATTTTCTTTGTCTTTCCATTATTTTCAGTTTGTGGTCGTTATTATTATTTTAATTTTTTTATTATTATAATTTTAATTTTTAGATAAAATTATAGCGGTTACCGGTAAAAACCGTACCATTTAATAGAATAATGAACAGATCAGATATATCGGTATATCGGTTTAAAAAAAAACATATGAAATCTACGATAATGAAACGTGTGCAATTGTTTAAAAGGTTTGCCAAAATTGCTATTGATATTATCTGAAACACAGATTACATAACGATAACTCGCTGAATTTCGATAACGGAATCTGCAATCACCTGAGAACAGATCTGAAAAAATAATTGGCACACGCACTCGAACAACAGTTTACGAAAAACATCGAGTATTAATTATGTTTTTTTATAATTATTTCGATTTTTATGAAAATGTATTATAGAATAAAATATATGTAAATATTATTAGTTAATTGTAGCCCCTATTAATTTATATTTAATTATTTATTTTTGTAATTATTATTATAAGTATTTGCTTGTGAAGGTATTTATACTTGTTTTTTTGTATAAATTTGGAATCGAGTGCGTGTGCGGTGGAGATCTAAAAAGGAAAGGAACTTACATTTGTTCAAGAGTGCGTGGTCGCCGCCGCTGCCGCCCCCGCCGATCTTCGGGATCCCAGTGGGTGTCGCTCTGCAGAGGATGTGGCGTTGTCGGCAGCGTGAAAGCGACTGAACTAAAGACACCGGCTGCATGGTACATATCTGATACTGATTACCGATCCTGCAGAGGTTCGCGCATAAGCACTGGACACCTGCTGGAGTCCTTTTCGAGGACTCCGTGCACTAACAAAGAGGCCAGGAGGGATGAAGGGAACGCGCCAAAGAGCGAGAGAGAGAGATAGACACTCCCCCAGCCCGTTCCCCCGAACCCCTCTTCAACCCTGGGCACGCCAACGCCGCCGACGACGTCGTCTTCATTTTCCCATTCCACCTCACGCCACACTCTCATAACCTGACTGCACTTCCATCCCACCAACCCACATACATACACACAGCTACCAAAGCCTCGCCAGATTATTACTTGCCTTTGTATATACATATATATCAACGTACAAAAAAATCGCAAAAAAAACTTCAACCGAAACATCAACAATCTTGAATTCAGCATTGTCGGGAGTAGAAATAATGATAGTCAATCAAATTGGACCACATAATTATATTAATAATCAATCTACTCAGTATAACGTACACAATATTGTTATTATGAAATACAATTATCTATTTCTTCAACGTTGACAGCGAATTGAACATAGAAACGGCAATATATGAATATGCATTTCATTCCCCAACTATCCTAGTTTCATAAGCATTCTTCAGATCAAGTCTATCTATTATAGTCTCCGAGAAAATCGCTAAAATGTGGAGATACTGCTTTTTTCGCATGTTAATTATTAATTTCTTCATATTTGACAGCGAATTACAGCCAAACGGCTCAAGACACAACAATAAGTGAAAATGCGATATATACCATAACTATCCTAGTTTCAGAAACATGTTTTATATCATTTCTATCTATCATGGTTTTCGAGAAAATCGCTAAAATGTGAAGACACTGATTTTTCTACTGTTAATTTTTCATTTCTTCAAATTTGACAGCGAATTACAGTCAAACGGCTCTAGACACAGCAATAAATGAATCTGCGTTACCTTCCACAATTATCCTAGTTTCAGAAACATCTTTCGTATCAATTCTATCTATTATGGTTTTCGAGAAAATCGCTAAAAAGTGAAGACGCTGCTTTTTCGCCTGTTAATTTTTCATTTCTTCAATTTTGACAGCGAATTACAGCCAAA
>JAFMTC010004700.1:0-10812 GCA_018845635.1 Nicrophorus orbicollis | reverse complement strand
GTTTTCGAGAAAATCGCTAAAATGTGAAGACGCTGCTTTTTCGCATGTAAATTTTTCGTTTCTTCAAGTTTGACAGCGAATTGTAGCCAAACGGCTCCAGACACAGCAATAAATGAATATGCGTTACATTCCCCAACTGTCCTAGTTTCATAAACGTCTTTCATATCTTTTCTATCTATTTTGGTTTTTGAGAAAATCGCTAAAAAGTGAAGTTGCTGCTTTTTCGCGTGTTAATTTTTCGTTTCTTCAACTTTGACAGCGAATTGCAGCCAAACGGCTCTACATACAGCAATAAATGAAAATGCGTTACATGCTCTAACTATCCTAGTTTCAGAAACATCTTTTATATCATTTCTATCTATCATGGTTTTCGAGAAAATCGCTAAAATGTGAAGACACTGATTTTTCCACTGTTAATTTTTCATTTCTTTAACTTTGACAGCGAATTACATCCAAACGGATCTAGAGACAGCAATAAATTAATATAAAATATTAAGTGCATTTGTTGCCGAAACAAATACATAATTAAAACTGAAACTTATTGATTGATGTCTTCATTTTAAGGTGTGCAAGTATTTGCGATGGGTTTGTTTTGTGAATCGTGAGGAATATGTAGACACATTAATTTCCGGGGCTATCGAAAGTATGAGGCCAGTGTCCATATAGATGTAGCGTCGCGACGCCTGCAGCTCACTAGTTGTCATTGCACCCTTAGAATGGCTGGTGCAGTTGGAACTACCGTTTTGTTACTGATGACAGCACCAATCAACCAATGCTGATCACACCACACCCCTAACTCAAAAATATTTAATAATTTATACATTAAAAACATTAACAAAGTTAATTATTTCAATAAAATCGTGTTATTTTTTAACTTTGTTCGAAACAAAATATTATCTTAATTCGATAAATATATTCAAGTTACCTTTTTTTTACTATGTAAAGTTAATGACAGATGGATCATTTAATATTTTATTGATAAAAAAAAAGATATATTTCCTGATGGTAAATTTTATTGTAAATATTAATTTTATGAAGTACTAAGTAACTATAATAACTATATTATATTAATTATTTTTTGGTATTTAGACGCTTCCAAAAATGAACTTCTTTTGTTGTTATTTATATAAAAAATGTATATTGATAATACGACTTGAAAAGACAAATTGCTACAATAAAATTGTATAGTTTATGTTCAAGTATTCATTTACAGATCTCCGAGAATATTTGGATTGAATTATAACTTCAGAAATGTAATTTTAGAGTAGATGCACTGTCGTATTTGAAATCAATTCTGTTTGTACTATAGCCACATCGATTTCTTCGTGGAACTGAGTTGGAACTAAATATTTGAAAAGCTAATGTCATGAGAAATACGTTCTTTTTCTGAATAAACTTCTGTTAAATAAAGTATTAGGACTATACGAGATATTGCTTTATTTGCGATATTGAGGTATTCCCATTGTCAAAAATTATAAAATAAAGATCAATTTAATGATTTTATTACATTCAGAATAAACTGAAATAATATAAATAGATACATAATAATTCTTTTAAATAATATAAATCTTAATTACATAAAATTCACTCTTTCTTCAAATATATATATATATAAACCACAATCTAACAAACTGCGTCTACTTAAATTTCCACTACACATTACTTATTGCTATATAGTTTTACTTTGTTTGGCACAATCGTTCGAAACGGAAATATAAATCTTGGAAACGCCCAATAGGACGTCCCCGCTTATTGCTATGTACTTTAATTATTCGTTATCATTGAAATAATAAAATATGGACTAGAATTAGGACTAGAATAGGTATAAAGTAAACGTTGCTTGGACAAATCACAGCAGCGACGTTTCAAAGGGACGAAAAAACTGTTGCATCTAAAAATACTCTCTACTTTCGTTTCGTAAATCTCTCGAGATTGTTTAAAATCAGTGCTTTTCAAACTTCGGCTCGCCGCGAGTTAACAATTGAATGAACTGCTAGAGTATATTTTAAAACGGTACTCCAAGAAATTGAGATTTGCCACAGGTCAATTGACGTTTTATCTTATATTTTATGGATTTAATTTCTATTTGAATCAGTTTGAAAAAGACTGTTTCCAATTCGAATCGTGAATTAGTTAATATTTTTTGTACATCATTTGCCTTGAATGTTTGTTATTTGCATTCGAATACACTTAATTGTATGATGCTGCAACCACTTGGTACATTAACATAAATTAGAGTCAGGTGTATCAACTACTGTTGGTAAACCGTTCATGTTCGATGTCACGCAAGTGTGGAAGTAGCATGAGGTCTGGAGTAATATAAACTAGTTGTTTGTGGGTGTTTAGCGCTATAGGGGATTGCCGGAAGAAGCGCTCGAGCTGCCTTCGTTCCTGCCCTCCTCCTGTTGCTGCTGCAAAAATTTGGCGGCCGCAGGGAACCCTTGAAGGTCGAAGCCTGGAGGAGCGACGATTGCTGCCGTGCTCGCAGTTCCTTGCAAATAGGCAATCAGTCGTTTCATTTCCTCCAAGGCATTCGCTTGCATTAGAATGTAATTCTTCGCCAGTAAAAGTGTTGCTATTTTGGACAACTTTCTAACGGACGGTGAATGGGCGTACGGGATTACGGATCGCAGCTCGTCGAGAGCATCGTTCAAATCGTGCATTCTCCTCCTTTCCCTGGCGTTGATGTTCAAACGGACCGATTTACCCTGCCTGTTCTTGCCCTTGCCGCCTTGCACCACCTGAGAATTAGGCATAGTCCGATTGAGCGGTGACCTAAAAGTTAAACTCAATTTAAAAACTTGCCATCCAGTCGAAAGCATTAATGTTCTCTCACCTGCTTTGCGGAGGCCCCACTGGATCCGGGTTGTTTTCATCGGACGGAGGTCCTTGATACTGGAATCCTCCGAGTCCCACAGTTCCCAAGGGCGTTCGTCGTCCTGGGATCTGACTTTCCTCATTGGAGTGGTGGGCGAAGGGTGTGAAACCCACCGGTTCCATGTTAGAGCTACTCGGTCCTCCCGCACTCGACGAAGCTCCCTTAAATTTTGAATTTGAATTACCGCCTCATCTTTGAAATTCAACTAAATATTACCGATTGCGGCCAACCCCAGCCGGGGGCGGCGTTTCCGCGCAACCACTGAGGGGGTGCAGCTATCGCTCGCGAGATGGGGTAAATCGAGGGCTCATCACCTTCCGAAGATGATTCGCATTCAAATGACTTCATTTTATTTATCGCGATTTACTATCTTGTCCCACGCAATTAACCAACTTAAATACACTTCATTTAACGAAAACCAATATTAGTTTTCATTTATTATTTAAAAATTTTCAAATATAGAATATTTTTAATATTGAAAATTAGCTTTAGTACTGTTATTTTACTTACTATATGTATACAAGCACCAAAAAATAATATATTTGCAATAATTGTAACTTCACATGAAAAAATAATAATATTAGTTATATGTTTCTCTTCATAGCTTTATCACGCACTTTATTTAATGGGTTAACGGATTAATATAATCTATTTATTGCACTTTAATTGCAAGATCTTGAATCAATTGATTTGCGCTGATAAAATCTTCTGTATTGTTTAGCATATAAATCATCACTTAAACATTTGTTCACTTCCGTTATCCGCACATTTCACTTGAACACAATTTCCTTTTGGTCCTTCCAAACTTGCTGCACGATTAAATATACTTTTAATATAGCCGCAATCACGGCGTTAGGAACGTTAAATGCCCGCACGCCAAAATGTGACAGATGCGACCCCATGGACCTAAAGCGCAAGGGGTGAAAATCCAGTGGCGGACCTAAATACATTCTGATATGTTTTACATCATAAAGTCAAATTCCGTTTTGTAAAATCATTCGTTAAACGACCGAATCCTTCCTGTATTTCATTTTATAGCAAAATAACGAGCGTTACTTCTTATAAACAAAAATTTCAAAAATAAAATACTATTGTAATTGAACAAACCTGTTAAGCATAGAAATAAAAGGAAAAGTGGTGGAAAGACCAGAATCGATAGTTATTTGGTACTATGTGAAGAGGTCATTGATTTCAATAGGATAAACAATATAAAAGAAACTATTTATATAAACAATACAAAGATAAGCTACAACGCTAAACAAAACTACAATGTATTACGTAAATTGAAAATAATTGATAAACATATTGTGTAACATTCAAATAAACAAATAAAAACTAAAGATCTGCTGATCATAGGGTTTTCCACTGTGATTGAATATTTTATAAGAAAAATAAAATTTAAATAAATTTACATTTCGTCATAATTATTGATGAATTGATAGTCAATTATATCAGTTTCTTTACGGATTATGTATGGATTTATGTAATTATGTATAGACATACAAATGTATGTTACGCCACTGGTGACCAGATTATGGTTTTATTATTGCAATCCACCCCTAAATGGTAACTAGCATTAAAGAGAACAAAAGATAAAGCCGTTTCTATGGCGACGAATTTCAGCTGGGGGTGGAATGAGAATCGCTGTTCGCTGCTGCCCTCTATAAATTACAGTTTCCTTCCGTTTATGTCAACATCATGAATGCAAAAGGATACAACGTGAAATAATTAACACTAGTGTATCATAATAGTTCATCCTAATTCATGCATTTAATTTAAGAAAATGTGTATTTTTTTCTATTAAATCTACATTAAATAGCGCAATATTTCAGTATCTAGTTAAGAATGTGCATGTTATGAATAAACAATAGAAAAATGTTATGTTAAAATTACTATATTTAAATGTCTATACTTTAAGAACTTTAGATTGAGTTCAATTATAAAATTAGTTGTTTTGAAGAGAAAAACTGCAGTCAATAACACTTTGTAACAGTTGTTCTCTTGGATTTTTTAATTATTGCAATATCTGTTGCAATAAATGTTATCTTTTGTTGTTTATTTTGTAATTATAAATTAACTGTTGTACACTTTATAAAATGATTAATTGTTTTTATGTAATTGATCTTTTATATTTGTGTTAAATAAATGTTTTTTTTCACAAATAAAAAATAAGATTGTCAGAAGTGGGATTCGAACCCACGCCCTCAATTGAGGACCAGAACGCTCACAGACCTGTTTGACAGGCAAGGTATGACCTTGAGTCTGGCGCCTTAGACCGCTCGGCCATCCTGACATATGATAATGTTACATCATATTTTCATTACGAAATAGATTTAAGCTGGATATAAATATCATGGCTATTTACTCCTAGATGGCACACGTTGTCGGACTTTATAAATTTATTAATTTGACCCCGATTTACACATGCATAAGTACGCTGTTCTGTTATTACTTGTTCTTATATATCTGGAAATATGATCAGAAAGGTCGATAGCCTTTTGGCTAGAATAAATTTGTTAAAAAAAAATTGTATATAAAAATTATGTAGATGTTGAACAATAAGTTAAATAAAAGATAATAATAATGTTTTAACTCTTTCGATAAAAAACTTTTGGTTTTCAGAATTTTCTTTTGTTTTGGTTTATTTGATGATATTGTTAATTACTGCGGCCAGTAGCCCTAGCAGTTGTTTTCATTTTTGTTTGTTTATTACTGTTTAAATATTTTTTGCTAATTATTCTGCAATAAATATTATTTTATATTCTTTGTTTTTTCTTTCGATCTTCATTTTTGTTGTATTGAGTTTTGTAATCATTGTTGCAATAAATATATACACAATAATATTAAACAATATGTATATACTATGGTTTTTAGTATTTTAAGTGTCAAATTTCATAATAAATAATTTGGATGAGCGTACAGAACAATAGGTAATGTTTTGAACAACATAAATACAATTTCGTTTACGGTCAATGCTTGCATTATGAATGTTATGTGTATCTGTGTTTACCGTCGTGGTAAACAATGTAAGTCGGTTTTCTGGAAGTTTGCTAAACTAATTATCGCCGGGACAGAATATTTATGTGATTAACGGTGGATCGGGTTGAGTAATTTCAAGTCACGTCGGCACACTTTGAATGCGTTCAAAGCAGATCAGCTGGGCTCAAATTAGATTACGGCATTGTCTGGTGGAGTGACGGACAATTAGCTAGGCGAATATGATACGCATAACAAGATCGTCGATTTAAATGGAAATAGATTTCGGCGTTGGGGAGGATGGCGGAGGCGTCGGGCGTTTAGGAAGGGCGACGGAGGAGAGAGCCCAGCCCTCCTCCTTAACGCAGGACCCTTGAAGCGTGCGACGTTTCTCATGGACCAGCGATACATAAATAATAAAGGGCTGCAGAGATGAATGCGTCCGCCGCAGTAAATATCACGAGTGTGGATTGAAATGTTGATTGATCGACGAACTTCCACTTCTCACCATCTATTAAAGTCGCATCACAATATTTGTGCATTCATGCGGCGTGCGTTGCTCTGGATGACAGATAAAAGAATGCGAGATGGCGAAGGAGACCCGAAGAAAAGCGATTTGTTAAGGGTCGCCGATGCGAACGCTGAAAAGTGTTCAGATGTATATACGTGTGGAAGAAGATGCATGGGTGGCTGTGTCGGTGCAGGGGTGGCTGGGGCTACAGGCGAGGGGTGTTCAGGGCGTAGTCATCCCGTTTGATTGTTATTGATCTCGCGCACGCGTTTCTACGGCGACTACAGATACACAGCATCACCTACGCGCGCCACTAACCAGGTGCATGTTTACACATCCTCATATCGGCCAAAAACAACCCCCATCGATACACGCTAAATCACATCCAAGACGCAAACACAGGGTCGGATTTGCGTATAAGCAAAATAAGCAGTTCCCAGTAAGCCCACATCCATCCTAGATTTTCTTCTAAAATCACAACCTCGCTTAACGAGCATAATCCATTTCAGAATTTTTAAATACATATTTAATAATAATTAATATATAAATCAGATTGATTCAATTTTCATGTGCCATCCACTGTTCTCATTTCTTCATATCACTTTTCATCTCCGGGTATAAAAATCATCAAGTGTTGATCACAATGAATAGGTGTACCAATAAAACTTGCGAAGTGATCTAAATTAGGTACCCGTAAATATTCTGGAAACATTCCAAACACCTGCAGGCGCGCATACTCATCATGATTATAACTACCACGTACAATAAATGATAGCTCATATCTAAACCATACACTTATCCTATTTTATTTATTTATTTTGTTAGTTAGTATACACTTTATAATAGAATTATGTAACAGTTCTAAGACTATGGTATTCGGAAGATTTCTTAACAATGATTATCTTCTTCGTCAGTTCCCCAACATGTATATGTTAGATTATTGTAAATAATTATTCATTTCATCATCATTATCTATAATGTAGATTTTACACCCTCATTTTCCTATTAATAAGATTGTGTAACATATATAAATAGGACTTTCAGGTCCTGAATCACTGCATTTTTAAATGTGATTTTCCCTTTCCAGCCTACATTATTAATCCTGTGTTCCGAAAGCATTTCAGATTTCCCTTTCATTTTCTCATCAAACCCCCCAAGTCACTTCTTCCTATATTCCACCTTCTTTTTTTTTTCTAGACCGCCTTTCGTTTCGCAAATATTCTTTTCTCATCTGCGCGCACTCTCTTACTTCATCTTCCCACCCCCAATCGGATTCGATCCATAATTCATCTCGCAACCTTTGCTCAAACGTATCACAAAGCGGAATATTAAATTTTTAATTAACTAGATTAATTTTGGCTTGTTTGCATGATTTTATTATTTCAGCTTGAGTTGATCTTGTTCCCCTCTTTTTTTTTGTTGCAGGATTTTGCATAAGTTATTCACTTTTTTCCATTTTTTGGCAAACTAAAATGTTATTATCAACTGTAGTTAATTGTTTAAAAAGAACTGTATTTGGTTGTTGTTTCTCTCTTATAGAAAGGTTTGTCAGTATTAAAAAGTAATGAGGTTACTTTTGTTTGTTGCAATACACTGGAGCGCATTATCG
This sequence comes from Nicrophorus orbicollis, assembly GCA_018845635.1. NCBI lineage: Eukaryota > Metazoa > Arthropoda > Insecta > Coleoptera > Silphidae > Nicrophorus > Nicrophorus orbicollis. Next base: position 2,838 of record JAFMTC010004700.1, on the reverse strand, counting down.
AAGTCTGCCATTTTGCATGTAGTATAATTAACAAAGATGTCTGCTTGTCGAATTGTTTTGCTTTTATTTCGAGACAACAATGCATAATATAAAAAGGATGGTTGCAAATTGTGTTTTGCAATCAAATGGATTGGAGCGATATAGAAAATGTGCACGCGTGTGGCGGACGAGCGAGATGCAGCAGAACCGGAAGTGGGTGTAAACTGTAACAACAAACTGCAACAGGGAATGCTGCTTCTCGTGGATGCGAGAGGAACAGATCGGAACCAGAGAAAGACATTAGCGCAAGTGGGAAAGGGATGGCTAATGCCGGGACCATTCATCTGGGCGCGATGGAAATTGAATCCAGTGCAACAGAAAGGGAGCAACCTCCTCTCTCGCAAATTTCCGCACGCAAAACTTGTTTTGTGCATCGGAAAGAGAAGGGTTGCTGGGCCGCGGCAGGTGGCCAAGAGAGACGCCCGATGGCAACCCCAGATGGTTTCCATGGTTACGATCCAGGAACGTGACGTCAAACGGACTAAAGCTCGATTACGGTGACGGGGAGCTTTATGTACGCGAGATTAATTCGCGTAATTAGCAATTAAGTAATTTCGCGCAGACGGGCAGACACGACCGCATTACATCACCGCAGACCGTCCTTCACTCGGACAGCGACCATCCCTCACGCAAAATATTCAAATTGCTGTTCTTTTCGCTCGCACAAAACAAAAATTGTACCTGTTGTAACTTCAGCCCATTCAATTGCTTGGATTTTCATTCCCACATGTGCATTCTCTTTGCGTCTTTTTTGACCGAACGTGTCCATCTGCTGCAGCAATATCGGAATATTCCTGGATGTCCGGGGCTTTTCAGTTATTACAGTTCGTGCAATTATGAGAGCTCAATCATGCATGCAATCTATCGCTTGCCAATTAGCTACAGCCAATGCCCAGGCCAATTCGCTGTGTGCTGCTGCACATTTTCGAAATAAAGCCATTCGTATAATAGGAAATTTGAATTTAGCTTCGTACATACAAATTGGTGGCTTTCATATTAACAAAAAAATAGACGCTATACAACAAATTAGTTAAATTGAATTTCGCCGGAATTTGAATCAATACAATAAAATATAGTTATAAAACTTCAATTACATTGAATATCCAATAATGCAATTCATTAGGTGCATAGAAAAAGGTTTCTTCGAGTTTGACCACTAAAAGTTTTGATGAGAGAACTTTCTGCTTTAATTTGATTGGTCAACACACTTTTCGAGATATTAGCAAAAATGTAAAGGCACTCTTATTTGACGCTCAACTTATCTACTAAATGTCAATTATTGTCAAATATATTACAATCTACCAGTGCGGCTTCATACTATATAATGAGAAGATAATATCAGGTGTAATCTGTTACCATTCATGCGGGATGCGTTCAAAGCGCGCACAATGCTAGTTCAGTTATCATCCATTGTTTATCAGATTTATTATTGCATTTCTATGTAATATTAATAAAAACAAAGTATACAAATAAAACAAACATTGAACTGTGAAGAACAATTGTTATAGACAATTTTCATAAGAATCTTATATAAGGAGTGAATACTATTATGACTAGATGGCGCTACAGGGTCATTCGCGAGTTTCCGACCGGCAGATGTAACTACCTATATTCTAATTTGAATAAACATCTTCAAGTGCTGCAACAGCAAGATCTCACAGCTGCTTATATTCAATTACAAGTATACCGTATAATAAATGAAAACAAAAACATCTTATAACAACAAGATTTGTTTTGCAACAGTTATGAATAAACATGAATATTTATGATTAATAATTTCCATTATGTTTTTGCTTTTCTAAAATATTTACGTTAATTATTCTTATAAATAATATAATAAAAATGAGGTCAATTTATGTTATGTAAAAGACGAGTAATATAGTAATTTATCAAACCTAATAATATTAATAAGAATCCGAAAATACTTGAATTAAATAAAGTATGTAGTAATATTTGTAATGGGCGTAACTTGTGGTAATTGCAATTTCCATGAATATTGATTAACAGAATAGTAAACAATTTCTATATTGAAATGTCAATATAAATAATACAGTTGATAAGTAAGTAACGTAAGTTTAGCATTAATAAGATATATAAATACGAAGTGTTTTAAGATATTGTTTAAAAGATGTGGTGTAAAATCAGTTCATCAATTGATGAAGATTGCTTAATTGGAAAATAATGTTTCATATGACAAGAAAACAAGATTACATTTTCTAATTGCATTGTAACGAATAATTATATTATAATTACACATGTATAATATTTAATTTAGGAAACATTACAATTTAACGATTATTCTACAAATCAGCTAATCAGCGTTACTACGTAATTAGCTCATATATTGAGTTATGAATTTCAAGGATATTATCAAATTAGATTAATAGTAAGTAGATATTGGACAATAAGATATAAAAAGGGCATCAGGAATACATTTTCAATAAATCTACAGTGCCAATATTGGCGGATCTACACGTAATTCGTCCGTGCTTTGTATTCTTGATTCTGCTTAAGTGATTATTTCGTATAGCGTTTGAATGATTTCCACTCAGTTTAGAAAGTTTTAATTGATAACGATGCTGCGTAAACGTTAATTGGAATATGATTGTAGAGACAGTGATTGGGTTTAGTGCGAGTGAGGAAGCGATATAGTGTGTATGTGCGTGCAAAGGGGTGAGAAAGAGAGAGTGAGGGATGTTCTAGGGGCGGCAGGGGAGGGTGTGCGAGTGCGAGAGATGCAAGGGTGGGAGTGTGTGTGTGCGCGGGGAAGTCTCTTTCACATGGGGGGCGGGGGTGGTC
>JAFMTC010004689.1:38165-53229 GCA_018845635.1 Nicrophorus orbicollis | reverse complement strand
AATGGGTTAGTCAATTAATAATAAGTAGGTATTCAGTTTAATAAAATTAGAAAGTTAAATATATGTGATAACCAGCACCGGTTTCTCTTTCATACATTTTTTGAGTTTTTTTTTTCGACATGATATGAGTATTTTACATTAACTCATATAGAAAGAAATGTTTTGTATTACTTGTAGAATCTTCATTATTCTCATTATGCGAAGCTCCATTATAAACATAACTATTTCACTTTAATCAAGACATATTAGTTTTAATGATAATATAACAATGTCTCAATTAAAGAATACGATGCATATTACTAAATATCTTTATTTTCGAAGTTAAACAGTTATATCCAAAATGGGGATACATTCATTCGTAATGAAAAATAATAGATTTTTATCAAACACAGAAAAAATTTCCAATAATTCTGTTAACGAATAAGTTTTTTAAACGAATTATGTTTGATAACTCATTGTTGGTTGTCACATAAACATATACATGTTACAGTCTTTGATAACAATTACTAAACAAAATTAGTGTCAAATGTAAGTGCCTTTTTACCAAAGTATTTGTTTATATAATAATTATAGTAGGTAGGTTATCTCATTGCCTACCTGTTTGTAGGTATGTTATTTATATTGTGTATTTTTATTGTTTTTATAGACGATTGTATATTTTTTAACAATCTAGAATTCGTGAATAATTTTTTAATTATTTTATTACTACGGAGCTAGTTGTCACAAAAGAATAAACTTTATAAATTTCAGTATTTTCTTATTATATATAGAAAATCGCATTCAAAATTCCGACGTAGAACATATATTTATAAGTACATTCGAATTTCTCAAAATATGAATGTGATAGTGATAAATAATGGCAAAAGAAACACTAAAGGAACAATACTGCATGAAGTTACATAAGAAAAAAATCTATATTGGAACGATGTGGCAATTTGTTTTTCTCAGAGAATTGATAAGCAAGTTTTCTTAGGTCAGTTGCAGAAAGCCCAAAAAACTTGCTTCTAAATTGAGAACGTGTGCAACCAACTCCTCCACGTTTTCAGTAAGATCCTTGGGCCTTCCAAATTGGATATTCTTGATTTATCCTTTGAAATGATACCGCAATATTGGTTTAAGTAAAAGGACTATAAATAATGACTATATGAAATTACATGAGAAATACCTGACATTTCCTTTTTCTATATTTGTTTAGCTCATTCAAATGATAAGCAATTTTTTTTAGATCAGTTGTAATAAACCCAAAAAACTTGTTTGTAAATTGAGAACGTTTGGAACCAATTCCTCCGTATTTTCATTAAGATTCTTAGGCCTTCCAAATTTGATATTCTTGATTAATCCTTTAAAATGATGCCGTAACATTGCTTTAGGTAAAAGGAGTAAAACTAATGACACAAAATGATACTAGATGAACAATACTGTGTGAAATTACATAAGAAAAGTCTGGCACTTCTTTTTTTATATAGAAACGAAGTGGCTGTTATTCTCGGTAAATTGATAAGCAAGTTTTCTTAGGTCAGTTGTAATAAACCCAAAAAACTTGTTTGTAAATTGAGAACGTTTGGAACCAACTCCTCCATATTTTCATTAAGATTCTTAGGCCTTCCAAATTTGATATTCTTGATTAATCCTTTAAAATGATGCCGTAGCATTGCTTTAGGTAAAATGAGTAAAAATAATAACATAAAATAAGATGTTAGGTGAACAATATTGTATAAATTACTCAAGAAAAACATGACATTTATTTTTCTACCTAGAAAAGTAGCAATTTGTTATTCTCCGTCAATTGGTAAGCAAGTTTTCTTAGTTCAGTTATAGTATGTCCCAAAAACTTGCATCAAAATTGAGAACGTATGCAACCAATTCGTTCTCTATGTTTTTAGTAATATTCCAAATATGAAATTCTTGATTAATCCTTTAACTTGATGCCGTAACATTGATTTAGGGATTTTGTATTACCTATGAGCTTCAATTTTATAAGTCATACCAGTACTATTTAGGAATCTCGCAAGGGTACGATTTACAATACTGTACAAGTCGTTTCTAAAATAAACATTACATCAGACTAGTAAAATTTAATACTATTTCGTTTAGAACATAATCATTTGTAAATGCCACAGAACCTAAATTTAAAGAGAAAGTGATTCTACCTAGAATTTACTTACAAGATTAAATACCAAATATGCAAAAAAAATAATAAGAAATGACCATAAGCACGGCCGACTCAAATACATATTGTGTTGTTGCTTGACTGATTGCAGCCTAATTACAGTCAATATTCGATAGGTACGACTTAAGCTAATTAATTTTGTATACGATTGTTAACTTTTCAAGTTTAGTAAATATCGATTTTGAGAGCGAATTACATTTAATATTCTTATGAATAAAGTATATTTGGTTTTCGAAGAATTCGGTAATCGATCTATCTTTATGTGACGTATGTATTTTACTTGGTAATTATGTCAATTACCATTCCAATCACTTATAAAATATTATTTTACAAAGATAGGTAATTACAAATAAAAATATTAGATGCATAATGTACCATAATTTGTATACTTGTTAGTTATTTATGACTTTATTGAAATTAAAAATATCTTCAAAATTATGAATATGTATTTATTGTGCCTTATTCATAAACAGTTTTAATATTTACAATAATATTTTTATCAATAATATTGATATTTAATTGAGTGCAGAAAGATTTGTTTCATTACTATTGTTGTTGTATAAATATCTTTTGTTTTTGTCTGTTTGTGACTGTTGCAATAAATATTATTATTATTATGAATAATAATTGAATAAATGCAATTGATTAGCTATTGTAATTTATATATTTATACAATTTGTAAATTCGGTGCAAATAAATCTGAATTAGTCGATGATTGGTGCCGTTTCAAGCAAAACATTCGTTGTTTATGCGGAATAAATTGATTTAAATTATAATTACGGACGCGTAATGCCGTCGACGATGATTGATGATTATAATAATCAACGTGCATCACAAACACATTCGGTTGGAGGCGGCAATTAACATTTATTAATTCCGGTAGTGGAATGCGCGTCGAACAGAGATGGCATGGAGATGGAATGTAGGAGGAACGGAACGAGGATGATGATGATGATGACGGGTTTTGGGTGGCGGCAGTCGCCCGTCATCCATACGCGAACAACAGCGTGCCGTACCAAATTATGCAACATTATTGCCAATAATATCCAATATTATACGGTCATTGAATAAGTTATTTGCTAATTATGTGTATAATTCGAGGGGCCGTGCAATTGGCAAGCAAATAAGCCCCGCTTATGTGCTTTTGTCCAGGATTCGCTCACACACACACATACACACACGTACACAATCATGAATACCCGTACACATCTAAACATACATACACGCATAGAGAGAGAGAATCTCGTGTATGTATAGATATTTATGGGCAGGGAGAGCTGGCGCAGGATAATCTGATATAATTACTGCAACCCCCAAAAGGGTCAATGCGCAGGCAATTCGAACACAGTTTCATCGAAACAAACGCGAACACACACACAAAAAAAGAGAGAGATATGTACGTATACGTATATACGTGGGTGTGAATGCATCTGTGTGAGCTTGGCGTGGGGGAGGCGGGGGTGAGAGATGGATGCGAAATCCGTGCATCCACGCATGCACACGCGAAAATGTGGGAAAACGAATTCACATTTCACTCTTTCCAAATAAAGCCCTCATCTGAAGAGATTACACGTTATATGCGTATAATGAATAATCCTTTTTCATGCCGACTAAATATGCGAAGCGAAAAATGCACGCTGAAAATAAATGGTAACCGAAGTGTATGGGGAAAAAGTAGAAAAATATGCGAACGAATGGACGACACGAATGCGTACAAAATTTGGTGGTCATTTTTTTTTCGGAGATTAAACTATAGAAACGGAAGCGTCATTTAACTTCGAGTGTCAACTCGGAAAGCATAATATATTGACCAAACTCACAAAATTCGCATCTTTGATATTGCTTCAATTTGCGTTATATACGACACGTAAAGAATTATTTGTCTATAAAAAATAACAGTGAAAAACTCTAAAGTGTCCCGGATTCAATTTTCGAATATGTTTCTTTGTATCATTGGGTCAGTTGTTAAATTCAATCTTAAGCGAAATTTCACTGCAAATTGTTTAAATAAACGTATTTTTTATACTAATTTTTAACATTTTTTTAAACAATTTCAATAAGGAGTGAACTACTTTTACTACAAGGAGTTATGTTGTTTAATTTTGAATAATCGAACTATTTACCTATTTGTTTTGTTAATTTTCTTCTAATAATAGATGAATTTCAAAAAATATATTTTTCGTATTTCAGCTGGTGCCATATTTTAAGTCACTTCATTAAAATTAAACAATTAAAAAAATGAGGTGCAAATACTAAAAATTCTACGAACTGCAGAACTTTCTTCAGTTATTATATATTTACAAAATTAACAGATTTGCTATTGCTTCATTTGCCAAATTTGTACTATAATTGTACAGAATTTCCCAGTATAATATTTGTTTTTTTTTATATTGTAACCCTTGAAATGTAACTTCCTTTTGAACACAAGGCGGTGACACTGGTTTTATAATATTACTAATTGAGAGTCATCAATTTGAACTCTCTTGACGAAATGGCGAACAAAAATTAAATCGGACACATTAACTCAGATTTTCAATATATCCCTTATCTTCATGTAACACCATGTTTTATTAGAAGAACTTATTTCAGAGATTTGGGGGGATAAAGGAATCGTTTTCAAAAATAAAAATATTAATGCAACATATATTACATATTTTTTTAGTAGATAAATTCAAATTCTATATGCAAAAACATGTTCTTATTACATATATGTTAGTTATAGCATACCCTGTAGCAATTTTTAAGGTTAAGATCTATGTCAAGGCCATTCGTAATAGTTGAATTTTTCATGTTTGATTATTGTTATTGTTTGAATATGTACGTTTTTCTACAATATAGTTTTCGAAAATTATCTAGTATAATTTTCGAAAACTATGGCGATTCCACTGTAATAATATTCATTTGTATAAGTCACTACTATAATAGGATCCTACGTGCTGAGTCAAGTTGCGGGATTTCAAATAAAGGGCACCACTTCTTTTTGTAGATTGAAAGAAGAAACTATATTTTATTACTATTAATAAGAAAACGACCAGGCACTTATCCCTTTAGGCTAATTCGAAGGTCTAACCAAAATATATAGCCACGAACCCTTCGAATATCAAAAAAAAGTACACAACTATAACTTAACACGACCATCTTCATTGACCGTCGGAACTCAACTCCTCTCTATCTACTTATTTCATCATGTTTTATTTATTTTTTCTAAAATATGTTAAATTTTTACCGTACTTTTGTTAACTATTATTGCAATACATCTTAGAACTCCAACTAAAAACTTCTGATTAAGTAATATGTGATACGCTTGACAGACATTTCTGACTTTAGTAAAATTGAATAAGATTTTTATACATATATTAATAATAAATATTCAAGACCCAATTTCTATTACCACTTCAAAACTTAGCAGTTAATAAGTTATTTACAGAGTTTTATCTACAATGGAAATATTGATTAAATAAACTGTTATTTTAGTCATTTTTTTTATGAGTCGTATTAAACGATAGTATACTGAAAAGGAGAGTGAGGGAATACAATAAATTGCCGGATAACATAAAAAAAAGAGAAAATATGGAAAAGTTCAAGAAAAAAGCCTATGGAATACCACCTATTATAGACTGTAAAAGAGGAGCATGAATTGTTAATAATGTATATATAAATATCTAGATGTAAATAAGATAAATACATTAAAAAAAGTATTTTTTATAATTCATGCAATGAGTATAATTTAATGTGATCTGTTTTTATTGGATTTAGGTTTACAAAAAGTTCGAGGTGTAAATTGGAGAATAGAATAAAAGTTACGCTCTCCTTGCATCGTTTTTCTGCGGTGAGTGCTCAAAGGAGGATTCCACATTTACTTCAATATGGGCTTTAGACGTTCCACTTTTTTTTTGCACCCTCGCTCGGTATTCCTCTTCTTTTTTTTTGATGTTATGCCGATGATGTCTAAATCTCGAGTTCGCACAATAGGTGTTTCCAATTTACACCTCACAATTACCGAATGAGTATGTTATATAATAATAATGCCTCTTTCTATACGTTCGTATTGAATGGGAGAGTGTGAGAGGACCACTCGAAAAGTGTTCCTGCAACCGATGGGGGTCGGTTTCTCCCTTTTCTTTCACCATTGCGCCTCCAACAAAGCCATCCACTTTATGTTTCTTAAGTCTGTTGCGCGTAGTAATGCCGCGATGCGAAGGGGGATGAGATGGGATGTGTCTTTTGAAGACGGGAGAGGAGCCGACGGGGGCGTTCGAGCGTGCGCCTACCCCGTCCCTAATGGACGGATCCAACACACCGAACAAGTCGAGCAGATCTAGCTGGAAGACCGAAGGGTCTCAACTCACATAAGCTCAAAAGGCGATACAGATTATGTATACGTACTTAGAAAACTATCTGCACCAAATAATGCACTTAATATCTGTTCGATGTCCTATTTATTGTACCTTTTCTACCTTTTATATTCATTAAGATCTTTTTTGCATTCTTTCCCAAAATGTGTACAAATTTCAACAAGATTTGCATGAAGATATTTAAAATTTAACAACTCATGAATGAAATACACAATTTCAAATTATTAAAAGGATTCATTGTAACAAGTTATATAGTTATAATATATGGTACAAAAATTATGAATATATATTATGTAATAAATAACAAATATTATTAAATCAAAAAGCAAGTTTCCCATTTTAAACATAATTTCGCGCAATGCTGTTAAAATTTATAAAATAGGGCTATAAAATAGACCTTCGGCTTAGTTTGGACCAATAAAGACGTTTAAATAAATAAATAATTTATAAAATATATAATTATTTTTCAGATCAAATTGAAAATGATAAAAATAATTAATAAATAATAATGAAAAACAATATTTTTCTGTAATAACCAATGTCAATGTTTCGTTAAATAAACTAGAAATACTTGGATATATGTTTCTTAACGGTGTTCTTTATCCGAACATATTTTTGTTGTTTGAACATAAAAATCTGTAGTATTTTTTATGCTGTATTAGTAATTATGAGTTAATTAAGTTTTAGTTTTTAAAAGATAATCAATACTAGTGAACCTGCAATGAAATATATTATGTTTTTAAAAATTTCTGAGTGTATTGCAAAACTACTTATTCAAAATATATTGGATAACTTCATTTTATAATAAAGACACAATAAAGCATATACATTTTTACAATAATTCACAAAAAAAATGCATTCTGGATTAGATGTACAAAAAAAGAGGAAATTAAAAATACATCCAAATAAAAGTAAACATTCTGAAAATGAACAAGTAATAATAATAAATTGTCTATCATTCGGCTGGAGGATGACAAAATACGTCCGGATTCGGGCTATCCTCCCTTCATAATGAAAGACCCGGCAGTCCCCCAATTCATAATGGTAGGAGACACTCTCTCCGGCTCAGCCACGTCGAACATCAAAATATAATGGTATCCGGAAAATCAGACGTGAGTCTCAACATTTAAATTGTTTATAAAAAGTGTCTTCAAGCCCTGGAGCAACTCTACCCGATACTCTGCATTCTATTGGGATTTAATTTATTGATGTGGTCATGAATTGTTATGGATCAATTGTATTGGATGTCTTTAGGTAACTCGTCTTTTTGTTAAGTGGCTTTATCTTAATGTTAGGTATACCCGGAATAGGTTTTGTAGGTCTTTTCAGACATTTGGTCCGTCGCCCTGGAAACGATCGTTTTACATAATCTATGTTTCACCGCAGACGACCTGAGATGTTCGCTGATTTCTGCGTTTATAATGTCTAGGTCCATTCGTGTGAGGACACAAGACAGCGACTCAGTGTGACTGTGTTTTTTGACTCCTTCTGAGGAACGCTTTCGACGAAGGATGAGATGTGGCCATGATCCCGCATATCGCACAGATACGCAAGGACCACAGCCTCAGGGTAATCTGACTTCAGTATGAAGCCTGTCTAGGTCTCAAGTATGATATCTTTTCTATTGCCCGGCCACCTCGACTACAATTTAGAAAGTTGTGATCTTGTTGTAGGCTCACGCACGCTGAATGTGAAGACGTTTAATGTTTTTTATGAAGTAAATGTTTCTTATCTTTTGAAGCAGTTTTTGTTGGTATTTTTAAAACCTCGGCACTGCCATCCTTGGTTTTGGTCGTCATTGTTATTTTTTGGCGTATTCTTTCCTGGATCTTAATCTCTTCCGCTTTCCCCGACGTGTCTGTGCGCTATGCTTCTCGCTTCATGATCACAAATATGAACTGCTTAACACAGAACACACTCGTTTCCAAAAACGAAGCCAGAAACAAAATAATCGCAAGTCTGCTATAAAACACATCTGTACTGCTTCGTGTCCCGAATTGAACAGAATTTTTAATTTACTTTCTGATAAATTTTAATTAATCAACTTCAAGAATATTCAAATTAAAAACTATATTCAAGAAAGCAAGTGACATAGTGATTTCACATGCTTCACGAGATGAGGACATGGTGTTCATGTAAAAGTGAGAAAAACAAGAAACTATTGGGCATTGCAAAAAACAGGCTCAAGAGCCAGAAAGAGAAGAATAATCACTGAAGGAAATCCTGATGATGACAGGAATATGGAGCGGGTACATTCATTATGTATTGATAATGTACCAACACCAAACACTACCAGAAATAATAATGTGGTTGCGACAAACTCAACCACTCAAAACCACAAAGAAATCCTAGTAGATGATGTACGGAATGTATTCATAGAAGAAATTAATCAGAATTTGGATAAATTACACGAGTTAATGTTGGATTAGCTATCCCATGGCGACACGACATCTGAAGATATGGGCTTACTAGGCCCATCAACATCTTCAGACACGTATGTAATAAGAATCCCGAAATACCCGAGGATGAAAACCAGAGTGCAGCGATTCCTATTGAGGTACGCGAGAAAACATATATACCAACAGGGTTATAAAGTGCACACGAGTCATATATGAATGAAAGAGTCATATAATAATGTGTACATAGTTTTTAATTGTAAATAATTAAAGTAATATTTTTTAAACTTTAACTAATAAATTTGTGTAAATAGTAAACATTTATCTTATTTTTATTCTCCTTAATTGGTATATTTGTAATATTGAATTTAAATAATAATGGATTACAGTCAATTAATTTAACATAATAATTGAACAATATCCATATTTATCTTCATTTCAAGTTTTCATTATACAAAGTGTAGTTGAAATATCTTCTTTTTATAATAATTAATGCTGTAAGTAAAAACTCGCATTTTTTGCAAACTTATTTTGAATTTATTTTCTGCTAAATTTTAATTAATCAACTTCAAAAATTATTCAAATTAAAAACTAAGTTTAATAAAGCATGTGAAATAGTGATTTTCGATATTTCAAGAGAAAAACGATGAAAAAATATACCAGGATATTCATTTAAACTAATGCAAAACTATCAAATTTTCGTAAGAAAACATAGGTATTTCCATTGATTAAGTGCAATTAAATACTTTACAGTGTATATTATCGTAGGTGGCAGGAAGGGAGAATCGTGGTAGAAGTGTGGGAAGTGTTTTCTTTTATATATATTCACCTTACAACAATTTAGCTTTTCGTAATTTATGTCGGTAAATTCTTGAATTTATATTTTTGATATAGTTAGTAGATATTTCATATTGATTTGTTTTTTTAACTTATTCGACCGTATGTTTTGCATCCTTATTTTGTTGACCGGTGAATTATTATAGTATTGTTTTTTAAATTAGTTGATTGTAATGTATCAAAATTAAATATTGTTAGTAAAAAAAATGGAGATTGTCAATTTATTAAGCTTTGCTGTAAAAAAACTGGCTTCTTTAATCACCGAATCCCACGAGTTACCTGACTGAGGTTCCTCACTGTTAATGTTCCAGTATGTAAATGAAGTTAATGCGGAATGTGAACTGTAATAATTCGATGAATGATTATTTGTATATCAAAGAAATAAGGAGATTTAAAGGTTGTGAGAACGTAATGTGATTTCATTTAACTTCTGTTCACGGTTGATGTGCTCCGGGTAAATGAAGGGTGAATCTTTTATTGCGTCCATTTTCTTTCGCCTCTTTCTCGCTCTTCCCGTTTCGTTAGATCTTTCTCTCTATATATATATATTAATTGGCGATAACAGCGGAGGAAAAGAAGCGAGCTAAGGGGTAATAATTCGAGTGTGATTAGGGGTGGTAGTAATGATCCGGTGGTCCGTCTGATTTCCGCACTCGGCGGGTGTTAAATGCTCGCTGGTTCGCAACAACAGACACAACCCCCGTGAGAACCAGAACAAATAATACTATTGAAGGAATAAAACTGCCGGTGTATAGGGAAAAAAAGATGGAAAGAGCACCCGAACAAAACCCCGAAAACTAGAAACCAAATTGATCGAGATTCCGAGCGTTTCCCCCATTTACAATTTCATCAATTTATTCAATGCGAAAGAAGGATTATTTATTATATGCATATAGCACTTAATGTCCTCCACTCATACGTATAATAACATAGTTTTTCCGCTCGAATTAATTCAATATCGTTTTTTTGATCAAAACTATTATACCGCTATTATATAAAATAACTAGATCAATTATAGAATAGCCATAGGGATTATTATGTTGTTATATAAATTCTGTAGCAAAAATTCTGTTCACTCACAAAATTTTAGCCTTTAACTGTTCGAAATCCAAGAAAATCAATTAGTTGAATCCGTAAAGATGGAGTTAACTAATGAAGATCTCATGGATCCGGAATTCAAAGAATAAATGTCGAAATCTAGCAAGTGCAGAAAAAGAAGTAGAACTTTTAAATAAAAAAATATACTCGCAAAAGCGTTCACTAAAATTAACGAAGGTTAATGATTCAAAATATAGATTCCAAAGGTGAAAGGTTTTCAAACGTGAATTGTACAATTCAAGAAACTCTAACATATTACAAGGAAATATATACAACAAAAATTGATAATTTCGTTAATAAAATATAATATTAGAAGATGAACTATCTGTTTTGTTGCATTTATCTGCTTCAGTTTTCAAATAGGTAAGTTTGTTAACTTTAATATATATTTTTTTAATTTTTACAATAAGTATTTAATAATAAGTAATCTTATAAGAACTTAACATATATAAAAGTAAAAACCATGATAAAGAGTGGTAAGATTAGTACATTTTTATTTTTTTAATTCCCAAGACTTATGAACAAATTCAACTTACGAACACCCTTTGGAACGGAACTAGTTCGTAAATTGGGGGAGAAACAGTATTTCACCTTTTGCTCAACTCTGTCTGTTTAAGACACACAGCGTACAATGTTGTTAATGTTTACCAACATTGTACGCTGTGTGCACTTCTATAATCTATATCGAAATATGTAAATAAATAATAATATTAATTGCAACGTCCATTTACAAATTGAAATAAAAAGTTAGTATTATAATACAATAACAAACATGAAATTAAACTGCTGCATACGGCTATTGATCATAGGTCTTTCTGTTCCAATATATAATTATTATTTCATATTGTATAAATAATTTATAATAACTACTCAATTTCAAGTAGTTATTTCAGAGAATTTTGAAAATATATCAAATAAAACATTAGAACGAAAGTTAATTATCTACGGTATTTAACTTACAAAACACATTTTTTTATTTGAAACTTTAACTAGTTATTCTATAAATTATCTGTAATATAAAGTAACTGTACAAAATAAAGTGTGAAGTAAATAGAAGTAATAATAATGAAAACTTCCGGAATTAAATAAGGTTCAGTAATTAAGAATTAATTTTAAAAAACACATTATCATAATATATTTTTGTCTATTTCGTATCGTTTTTTAAAATTATAATGTCTCTAAACTTTTTATTAATTTTACCATTCATTTTCCTTTCTTCTATTGATATTTCACTAAATATGGTAACTATTTTCGTATTATTGTAATGCAGACGAAAATTATTATATTTTATGATAATAACTAGAAAATAAGTACCTCAACCCATGAGTTCACAACAAAAACAGAAGGCAGTTGATATGTTATATCATATTTAATTAAGTAACATAGATATTTTATAAAATAACTAGTTATTTTTTAAAATTTCAGATGTAACGCTGATGATTTAATACATAGATTCATAAATGTAGATTACGGGCGAAAACCTTTTAGTCACTCGTTTTTGTGATTACTACTTTATTACTTTATTATTATGGATTACGTCCAATTAATTTCTTCTAATTTACTATACACATTATAGAATTAACTAGATTTCAATGTGAATTCACAGATGATAAATTTCATTTTATTTGTTCATTTACGTATATAATACGTCCACATTTTTTTTGTTTTGCACTAAATCAATCTACAACAAAGCAAACACGAATTCATATATTTTTTTTATGGAAATATTAAATGTGATCTGGTCTAGACAAAAGTGTGTACGTGCTTTCATGTTTATTTATTTTTATTTTTTTACATATTTTTTTTTGTGTTATACACCTATGAATGCTTTACGTACATTAAAAAAATCTATGTACGAGTATATGAAAAAAAATGTATTTTATTAAAAAAAATATAAATGTAATAACTGCCATTTTTCATTTGTTTTTCCGGCTTCGACGTACAACAATAAAAACGTAATGAAAAACATGATCCCTGCATTAAAAACAAAAAAGAATGTCAATACATTTTATTATTTTCGGCAGTTCGATAATAAAAAAAATCACGGAAAATTAACCTGCAGTCAAATAATAGCGAGAAATGGTAAAAATTCAATATTTCCATTGTATGCAACTAATAATAAATATCTCTGTTAGTCATAAAGGTAAAGAAGAGCTTGCAGAACTATGCTATGTTATCCTGGAACTGTTGGTTTTTAGTAAAACGTTTCATGAACTATGTGGTGTTGGGTTCAATGGGATAGCTGAAACTGTTCTCCTCTCCAGGCTTAGATCTGGGCACCTTCAGTACCCTGCTCATCTCTACAGGATGAGCAGGACTGAATCGGATAGGGGTGAGTGTGGAGAGATTAGCAATGTTGATCATACAATCCTTGTATGTCAACTGCACTTCGAAGCTACCAGAGATTTTATAAAGGAACTATTATCAAAATTTCTTTGCCTACTTCAACATCAATACTGATGGAAACTCAGATTAGTATGATGTCATTCTTCACCTGATAGAACTTGTAAAGTTAAACTGTAATTGGGATACTCACATTTAGATTCTGACACAAACCAATCCGAGACCCAACCAAGACTATTCCAGCCATACTAAACCACGGTGTCCCGGTTTGAAATTAACATAAACTGAAACTGCTGTCCTCTCCAGGCTTAGATCTGGATACTAACTATCACCTGCTCATCTCTACAGAATGAGCTGAGCTGAGTCGGACAGGTGTAAGTGTGGAAAAATTAGCAATATTGATCATACAATCCTTAGATGTCAACTGAACTTCGAAGCTACCAGAGACTTTATAAAAGAACTAGCAATTCTCAAAATTCCAATGCTTACTTCCACATCATCACTGAAGGAAATTTAGAATAGAATGTTGCCGTTCTGCACCTGATAAGAACTTGTAAAGTTAAACTGTAATTAGAATACTAACATTTTGAATCGAACACCAACCAATCCGAGAATCACCTAGACAGTTCCAGCTGTACTGAACCGTGGAATTCCGCTTTGAAATTGTCTTTTGCAAATAGATCTGACACAAATACCATTTGTTCCATTTGTAAGTAGGAACATAACATACAAATGGAACACAGAAGCGGTGACTGGTAAAACTGTACAGTGCACAGCCTAAACGAGGTTAGTAGGGAAACGGATGAAGAAGTATTCTAAATGCATTTTAGCTTGTAATTTATTAATTACATTTCATATTAAACATTAGTAAAGATAATTAATGAATAATAATGAAATATTTTAATATAAATTAAGACTTTATACATATATATTTTTATGTATTATTAAATGAAAGTATTGCAAGCTCTCGTTTTACACTGCTGTTCAAAAACAGGCGCAAATAGAATCGGCGTAAAATGAGCTCATATTTATAATAATCGCAGTGTTATCATTATATATTTATAAGTGAAATTTTTATTTATTAATACAAAATACATATATTATAGATTTATTTTTATAAATTTTATTATAATGGAAATGATTTATATAATTCTTAATATAAAGAAAAACTAATGAAACTTTCAGATGTCTTATATTTTAGGAAGAAGGTATCCAGTTTAACTATTGAACGGAAATTAGACACGACGAAATAGTGAATTGTGTAGTGGCGTTATTGTAAATCGGCGTAAATTGAGCCAACGTAAACCGAAGGATACCTGTATTCTTGTTATTCTTGCAACTATCATCAAATTGAAGTTTGTTTACTAAATTTCTGTTACAAAGGTTACAAAGGATTATCAAAGACCTAAGACTTTCCTTGTTATATGTTTTTAAAACATCTATAAAAATAAGAAAATACCTTTAAATAAACATTCAAAAAGTGCTATTAACTAAAAGTCTGTCTCCCATATTAATCTTAATTTTACAATTATACACTTACAATAATAAATTTGGGATGGAAATACCTATTTTAAATAGCCTTGTTGCAGTTGATTTTCATTTAAGTTCATTATTTGATTTAAATAATAACATGCATTGCAACAGATAAAACAGACATTATAGAAACGGATATATCTGTTACAAACGGCTATTTTAATATCTCTTTATATTTTCAATTTCTTAAAAAAATGGGCAGAAAGACTTATGATCTATAGCCCTTTGCAGCAATAGTAATAAATGTATTTCCTTTTCTTTGTATTTCCATTATTTTCAGTTTATATTTTATTGTGGTTGTGTGTTGCAATAAATATTATTATTATAAAAAA
>JAFMTC010004689.1:19088-32285 GCA_018845635.1 Nicrophorus orbicollis | reverse complement strand
CTCAACAGACAAATCCTATTTTCTATCATTTATAAATTTTACGTAGTGTTGCAGTTTTAGAAATAAAATTTACACAATTTTATTTTCACTAATTACGAAAATGTTCAGACCATATCTGCTCCAATTTTTAATAAAATTATATTAGCAAAATTACGTTTATTTATGTTGCCAATGTTTATTATTGTAAGTAAACATAATATAATGTTTCTACTAAAAATAATTAAACTAAATTGTATTTTATATGTATATTGTTGAATATTTATTATATTTTTTATGCTATAATTATACATTTAATAGCAGAAAGGTCTATCTACATTTGCAACAATAGTAATAATTATATCCATTTTTTTTTCTTTGTATTTCCATTATTTTCTGTTCGTATTTTTTCTTGTAGTTGCTGTATATTATTGCTATTGCATTGTACAGTTACATTATTGCAAATAGTTTTAATTAGGGTAAAACGACCAATGGCTTATAGAGCTTTGCATTATATTTACACTTTTTCTTTGTATTTCTTCTGTATAAGTTTTGTTGCAATTAATGTTATTATTGTTTTAACTAATGTTTCAAATGTTATTTTATTTATGAAATTACAATATATATTGGTGCTTTCTGTCTCAATTTATAAGATAAATTATATTCCATTTATTAAAATTTATTATCTATCTTTCAAAATTGAAATTTTATATTATATAAGTATGTAGCTAATAATAATAATTTTTATAATAATTGACCCCAAACTCATAAAAAGACAAATTATATTGGTAGAAAAATAATGAAACAAAATATTTAAACTATTGCTATTATAATTTTCTCCTAAATTTATTATAATTATTATCGCTTGAATGTGTATAGTTTTACGACTGTTACAATGAATAATATTACAATTTTTATAATTTAATTTGTGTACATAAATTATTCTATTTTTTGAAATAATATTCTTATTAATAAATATATTGCAACAACTATATGATAAAATACAAATTCAAAATAATGTAAATACAGTAATGAAAACACAATTGCCATTGCTACAAAGTGCTATAAGTTGTTCTGTCCTATAATAATATTAAACTTTATTAATCACAATGTGACAAAAGGGCCTTTCCTTTGGTATCAAGTTTGAAATTTAAATTTATTGTGTCTGTGGATTTCATTATTACTAAATTTGTGTAGAATATTAATGCGAATTTCTATTTCACTTATAATTAATTTTGGATAGAGTACGGATAGACTGCATTCCAAAGCAAAAGTAATAATGATAAAAATGATATGAATATAAAAAAAAAGCGCAGCAGTCATTGAAAATAGAAGGATATAATTTTAAAGACGTTAGCAATTCGAATATGTATCCTATATAGATTTTATGAATTTAGGATGTATGTTAAAAATCCGTTGATGATTGTGTAGCCACTTTTGAGCTCGGTTAGTAGCCATTTTGTAATATGAATTATATGTTTAAACATCTTTATTGATCCACTAAAGGGCAATTAACCAAAATTTTTCTGCTCAAAATATAAACTAATAAATTTGGATGCTTATGATCTTAGCTTATTTGCATTTAGTTCGATTCAAATATAGTTTGTATTCAATTTTAAAAACAGGCCCCTATTTAATTCTTAATATTATTTAAATTTTATGCAGTTATATTTATAATTATTATTAGTTAAGAAGTTTTTTTTATATGTTTAAAGTGGATTTAATGAGAATGTTTTGCGATGTACGAAAAAAAGAGATGCAGTTATTACCAAGTATTACAGGTATTACCAATAGAGCTCCTGGTTAAGGAAGAGCGGGGTAAAAACGAAAGATGCTAGAGCCAGACTTCTGTTGAAATGGTAGGATGGTAGGAAAAATGGTATACGTCGGAGAAAAGAGCTAAAAGGCTCCACGCCTAATTCCGGAAATAGAGTCTTGGATAAGAAGGAAGCATGGGGAAGTAACTTACCACTTGAGTCAGACCCTCTCTGGACATGGATGCTTCGGCAAGTACCTATACATTATCGCAAAAGAGGAGGATGAAAAGTGTTAGTACTGCGAAGAAGATTACAGCCCAGAGCAGACACTCTTTAGGTGTAGCAGATGGATACAGCGAAAGCACGCGGCAGAAGCTAAATTGGATGCCTTGCTAGAAGGTTTTGTTGATGAAATGTTGAAGAGTGCAAGGATTTGGGAGACCATATATGCATATGTCTCAGATGTGCTATCAACCAAGAAAGAAGACGAACGTTATAGTGGAGGCCATCATTAACGTTAAGTGAACCAATGGGAATTACCAGGAGACAAATACAATCAGCATTGCAGAAGTGTACTGAGACACAGGACATGGATGATGTCGAAGAGAATGAGAGGTTTTAGTGGGAAAGATTCCTTCAGTATCACGTCTTCGCACGTGATACCTATGTAAGGTTTCCTCTCCTCTACAAAGAAAAGGAGGCTCAAAATATCAATTAATGGAAATTAATATTACTACAAGATTAGTTTATGTTACAACTATGTAAAAAATGATTTGAATAGACAATTTTAGAGATAAATAATACTACTACATTGTATTGCATATTAAAATGTTCTACTAAAAGTTACATAATTTGTGAAAAAAACATTTTTCATATAGATAGTCTATTAAAAAAGCGTGAATTAAATGAAAGTTATTGAGTTTTTACTCATATATAAATAATTATAATTATTATATAGAAATGTAATTAATTACATCTTAGCTCTTTATAAATTATATAATTAAACATGTTTATTGGTCTACCAAAGGGCTATTGACAGAAGTCTTACTACTCAAAATATAAACAATTACATTTGGATGTTTATGTTCTTAACTATTTATATTTTGTTGGATTAAAATATAGTTTGTATTGAATTTTACAATTGAATTCTTAATATTATTGAAATTTTATACAATTATAATTGTAATTACCATCAGTTAAGAAGTTTTTTTAAGTGGATTCAATGAGAATGTTTTGCGATGTAAGAAAAAAATATATGTAATAGATTTCCAGATTATTGAGATTATCCCAAAATATTACGTAATGCGTGTTCAGAAATGAATGTTGTTGCAGCTGTATGTGATTTGTGAACGAGCAATTCGATTACAGAAATACACCGTCATAAATTAGTTATAAATTAGGCATATTCGTCGTGCACGTGGCATTTGTTTGGTCTGCACGGGTATTACATACACGAATCTGTTTGCATTGTCTGTATCTATTTAATACGATGCAATTGTGATTTGCAATGATTACGATAATACATAATTCTTGCAATTATACTTGTTGATCTATCATAATTTTTTCCAGATAACACCTGCACGCCGCTCATCAGCAGCAAAAAATGCAGGTACGATGATGAATGATGATCTAACTCACAATAAACCAATTAACACTGAACAGTTTCGGACGCTCAATCACTGTTTGGCAAATGATGGAACGATTTGATCGATTGATCAATGCTTTTTTTGTGCACTTATCACACACTTCCTCTTTTTTTTTCGCATTTCCTTTATGCTTTTGTTCGATTCTGGACTTCATTGATGAATTAAATTGAAGTTTTTGTCTGTGGAAATGATGGTTGGCCGAGGGCTGCCGATGCTGCGTGCAGAGTGGTGGCGGCCATCGGCTTTATATTAAAAACTTAAGTGGCTTAAAACAGATCCTGTAGGCAAATAAAGGCTCAATTTAAATTTTGATCCTTATTTAAGTGGTCTTTTGTTTCTGAATTGCACTCGAGACCTGCGTACTCTTTTTTTTTGCTCCGTGCCCGTTTTATATATTAGATCCTTGCTGTCGTCCTTCTTCCTTCTTCTCCCCAACATCCCATCGTTACGTTCACCTCCCTTTCTCTCTCACTCTTTATCTCTCTCTCTTACTCCTTCTGACTCACTCCGCTTGGAGCTTTTTCTCCCCAGCAACTTACATCCAACCAACTTTTACAATCCTTATTTTTACTTTTTGTTCTACCATTGTCTACAATGCGTAATCCAATTATTGTTTTGCAACGTTTCACTTCGTGGAAACTTTCACAATTAATTTTAATTTACTTTAATTGATTTATAATATTCATTTTCATAGTGTTACATTTACTGTACTTCAATTAATGAACCTGTTTACACTTTACATTCAAGTGTGTGGCCAATTTCCTATTAACTTAATAGTGAAATTTAGTTTACGTGGAAATTCCAATAAAGCACAAAAATTCTGGACAGAAATACTTTTGTAAGAAAAACTAAAACAAATGTGTATATACATTAAAATAACAACATAATTAGTTGTTTTAACTGCTAAATTTTTTAATTGAATTTATATTCATTTAGCTACTTTTAATCTTATTTCATTATTTTAAATTGTTTTAAATATTAAGTTCATTTATTCGAACTTTGTTACATTTTAGCTTAATCCAAATTAATATGCTTCATCATTAAATACTGAGTATAATTATTATAGAGTAAATCTTAATCTAAAAAAAAACAAAATTAAATTTATTCTTGAGAATAAAAGAAATATATAATACACCCATACATCACTTTACGGCCTAGATACGTTACACGAAACTTGGCCGCAAAGCGAAAAGCCGTATAAGGAATCAAAGATTGCGCTTGTGCAAGATTGGCAACATGTAGATATATCAACATCGAAAATTTTTTTTTTGCCGTTATAGTGAAACATTTTAGGGCCTTAATTGAAGAGGGCCGTTGTAGCGGAATACCGTATTAAGAGCCGTATAGCAAGATATGGGTGTATATGAGATTTCTTTCCATCTTTCTGCGAAAACATTAGAAACATTTTGCAAACTGGTCAATAATTAAAATAGAAAATAATAGCAACATGCATGTTGCACAAAAATCAAATAAATCTGGGTAAGAAGGAAAACATTTTTTTCTTGTGCTTATTAATATAATGGAAAAAAACTGACCAAAACAAAAGGTTAAATAAAAGTATACCATTACATTTGCGTGTATTAAGTTAATATTCTTAATAATTATGCTATGACTACTGTTTTAAACGCATAATATTGGAATTGAACTAAATTTAGTTTCTTAAAAAATATTTTTTCATAATATACACTAGAAAAATTTCTATTTTTCTCAAATTAGGCTCAAAATTATAATAAAATTATATTAAAAATACATTTAATTTTGATATAGTTTATACAAACTAATAATAATAACAACATTTATTGCAACAATTGTAACAAATGAACGCAATGTAAAGAAAATCATAAAAAAATAATCTATTCTTGTAAAGGGCTATAAATCCTAGATCTTTCTGCTCAAATTCTTTAATTTGACTTTTTTTTGCGTTACAAATTATAAAACAATTTCATTCGATCTAAATGGACTAATAAATTTTGTAAACAATAATACAATACATTTATGGAATGTTGCGAATTGAAATTTTTCTTACGTTAGTCTTTGTTATTTTTTAATTATTTTTTAAAACTATTATTTAATAAGAGTAATAAACAAAATTTAATAATTGTAATTACATTTATTGCAACAAAAACTACAAAAAAATATGAACTCAATACAATAACTATAAATAAACACCAAAAAAAAATAGATTTTTCTGTCCTATAAAAAATATTAAATAATAAAAGATCAACGAAACATTTGATCTTTTTGTAGCCTTTATTTATTAATTACAATCTGCCACATATGATAATATTGATTTCCTATCTAAACACTTCCTAAATTAAATTAACTAAATGATAGTTTCAACCTTTAACCTAATAACAACTAAAAGAAAAATTAATTTTGATAACAAATAAGTTAACATGTTTAAATAAATATGTTTCAAATTTGTATTTATTTCAATAAATAACCCTCGCTGATGCGCAATTCGCCGTGTAATTCCCCTATTTTCCATTTGCTATACTAATTTTCGTTTCAGCGTTGACGTATTTATAATTGGGCTCATTTTACGCCGATTCGATTTGCGCTGAATTGTGTAGGAACGGAAAATGCTGCGTAAACTACTGTATATAACAGCTCCTTGATAGTTCGAGCCATTTTATAAAATTTGAAATATTTCGCAAAAAAATACGTGTTTAAAAGTTATGCTAAAAATGTATTCAAATAATAGCACAAAAATGAAAAGGAAACTCGGGTACATTTATCGAGAGCCACAAATAATCCTTCAAAGAGACGCAGGTTGGCCGCCCTCGGTATATAATTTAGTTTCTTAGTTTGTTATAAAGCTATTTTTCGAATTAAATTGGAGATAGGTATTTCAGATTACCGTATAATTCGATAACATTCAAATCATTGACAGAACAGATTTTGTTATGACAAAATTAATTACTTATTGTCAGGATGTGGCAGATTGTTAACAGTGAATAAAATTTTATAAAAAATTGGTAAAAATGATGCATATTTTATTTTACAAAATTTAGTTTATTTCGAAATATCTAATCAGGTTTTAACTTAAACCAGACAAATAATTAGAAATTTCAGAGCTACTTAAATTTTAATTTTAATAATTGATCAATTTTATCACAGTCCTAATTCATTCATAAAATATATAATCTATTATTGTTTTAATAACATTCATGTAAACTTAAACATAAACTTAAATAAATCGTCAATTTGCTTTTTTAATTATTATATTTTTACTACATAACGATTTGGAATTAACTATAAAATAATAATAATCTATTAATATGCTGTTATATAACGATCATATAGAAAGTATATAATTTGTAAACGGAAATTCATTAAATACAATAAATATGCGATAAGTCAATTTTAATTTATATGTCATTCATTAATTGTATTGTGGCTCATTAAATCATTAAAATACGATAAAAATATTTAAAACGAAAGAGGAATATCTACAAGGTTCTATTTTCGTTTAGAAATTAACCATCAAATCTATTTTAAATCACTGCAAAGTGCACTTTCACTAAAACGAAATTTTAACACTGCTACATTATATTCAAAATATTTGTTTAAATATTAACTTAAAATAAAATACTCTTTTTGAAATTCATTTAAAAATCTCTTTTATTTCTATTTCTCTTAATAATAAGTATATCTATTATAACATTATTTAGGTAAATAGAAACCAAATGTATGCAGTAATAATAAAAAAAATATATAAACTTTTACAAAAAGGCTATTCACCATAGGGATTTCTGTCCAAGATCTGTCAACATCTTTATTAGTCGAAATTGGAGCAAACGGCTAACAACCAAGGTCTTTCTGCCTATCATATTATAATCAAATTATCATATTTTTCTTATATTTCAATAAATAAACAATAAATGCAGGTAAATTCATGAGGATATAACATTAAAATTTGTTTATAAAATTGAAAAAAACCATCAATGTATCATATAGTAGTGTTTCATTCAATCATTATAAATCGGGTAGTAATTTCCAAAATAAACTAAATTTTGATTGAAAATGTAAATTGAATTCTAAAAATTTAGTATACAAAGGGCTACAAAACTGCGTTCGCTATCCTTTTGTACACCATAAATATTACTTATTATTATTACGCATAAATGATCATTTTTTCCCTTTATAATCCATTTCGATTTCAAACAGTCCGGATTATTTGTGAAAGCTGTGTAATTTTAAATATATTTAATATTTAAAACCGCTTAAAGTTTGCTTTTTTCCAATCAATCAAAATAAACATATTTTTTTACAAAAATATTAAGGATATAAAATCATTCATGATTTGTACATTTCGTTTTCGTTAATTGTTCATTCACACAACAAATTACAACAAAAAGTGTAAAAAGCTAATTTTGTGCCACCGTAACTGGTGCTTTTCTCTTAATTATAACTTGAAATATATTCCATTACTATAAAAGTTAATGCAATACAATACACTTATCACCAGATTTTCACCAGTATTTTCGCTTTAATATAATTTGTTTAATAGCTCAAAAATAAATTTTTGAAAGTGAACATTTTGGAGTCAATTTGTAATTACATTATTTTATTAATTTGTTTAAGTTTATTTTTCTTGCTTCATACTTATAAAAAGAAAGAAAACACAATTATTACCACCGCTGAAAGGGCTATAGATAAGGACTACAGATTTTTCTGCCCTTATATACTTATATATACCTTTACATATTAATAATTTTAAATATGGACCAATATTTTCTTATAATAGTTTTATGTAATTTTGTTTTCAATTTGAACTGAGAAACTTATCTTCCGTGAAAATCCAGGAGAAAGCTTTATTGAAATGACAATATACACTTATTAAATAATAAAATTAAACAATATTTGTATACGCATGACAAAATGAATAACTTTCAATTAAATTTATTATTCTAAAAGTTAATCTTTTTTTAGAATACATCAATCTAAAATCAATTGAATTAACCTGTAAAATTCGTTTTTAATGATTATTTAGATATAATTACTTCATTATGTAAAGGTAAGTGATTAAATTTCATGTTCAAAGTCTCTATACATGAACAATTATTATTGTCTTGGAATCAATTATAATAAGTTGTAAAACTGTAAGTACAACATTAGTTTGTCATTTTCTTTTTTAAATTGAGAAACGGGAAATAGTTTAGGGTCTAAACTTTAGACTGGCCAGAAACTTTTGCATAAATTAACAAGAAATAATTAACTTGATCTGAAGCTTCGTCTGAAAAAAAGAAACTCTTTCAATTAATGCGATAAACGTTGAATGAAATAACGATTGAAAAAGCTATATGTTCGACATTTTGATGAATTCGAAGCGGAATCAATACAAATTAGTTATATAAAAGACAAAATATATATCGTCGCCAAATCTTCTATTATAAAAAAGTTGTAAAAATGTGAGTATAATATTATTTTTTTATTATCTGTTTTATTGAGGTACAGGAAACAGCTTAGGGTCTAAATTTTAGATAGAGCAGAGACTTTATTAAGAAGAGCTAAATTAATCTGAAATTTAAGCTTCATGTGAAAAAAAAATATTTTTTTTGCAATTAATGCGATAATCGTTGAACTGTTTGAATTGAAAAAGGATTTTTTTTCGGTATTTTGATATTATGATGATAAGAATGAGTGTTCATTAGTTATTTTGTTAAACAAATACTTCTGAATCATAAGTATTTCGCTTAAGTATTATAAGCAATCTTTAAAAAATATCCAGGTTCAAATATTTTGGACACTCTTAAATTAGTAATTAATCAAATTATCTATAATTAAACAAAAAATTATAATACTCTTTTGGATGCAAATGTTTCAAGACATTTGATTTTAGCTTTTTGTCACACTGTCACAAATGAAAGCTTTTTAAGCGAAGCGCATCTGGGAATCTAACAAGAAAAAGTGCTTCCTTCCTAACACACGTCCATTCTTTCAGAGACGTATGAAGTACTCGCAAAACAAGGTAAATTAATTCCTCAATTTGAAGTCGATGGTTGGAAAATGGATGGAAAATTGCCGTCGCAAAGTGAATATTAGGTGGCTGAATAATTGCGATCGTAATGTAATGTGTTTTGCAATGTGTAGCGCAGTAAGTTAAGAGTTAAGTGTGTATGCATGTAGGTATGTACGAAGAGAAGAATTGGCGTTATTATTATTATGGAGCGTTGAGAGAGAAATAGAGATGAATCAAATACGAAATCGACGGGAGAGACGAAGAGAGGAATGCGAATATAGATTGAGAGAGAGAACTAGGAATAAAGTGTGAGTATGTGAAGTAGAGAGAGAGAGATGGAAAAATCGCAACGTTCCCATTGCAATAAAATCGCGTTTCGCATGCACAATCTAATAAGGGGCTGAGGATGGGGGGGAGAGGGAGGTTCCGTGGGGGGTTCCGTGCTCTGGCCCCGACGAAAAGCGCAATAAAACATGCAAAACACATACACAATGAGCCATATTGTGGACCATAAAAATCCACTCCAGTTTCGTATTTTAAAGCTGCGATTTGTAGCGTGTTCCTCAGCTGTCGTCCTTTCTCTCTTCCTCTCACGCACTTTTCGCCGATTTCAGTTTCCACCTCTGACCGTACCTTATTTTTGCTTTCTTCTCGACTCTTCGGACCCCACACGCAAGGAGTTTGAATGAAATTAACACGTCCATGGCATTGACCAAGCCGGGTAATTGATCTTCAACGTATAACTCAATTACCCAAACAAACCGGTCAAAACAGAAGTGTGTGTTCGTTTTCCCATTCAGCTCGGTACATTCTTCTCTTCTCTCTGCTCTTTCTTTCATTTTTCTTCCTTCTGTTGTTGCTGTTCTTCTTGTTGCTGTTGTTATCGTCGTCGTCGTCGTTTTTCGCCCCCTCATTGTTCGAGCGGTTCCATCGATAATGCGGATTCAAGCACGTTTTAGCATTGATTAGTTCTGCTATTAATAATAAACACACTCGCCTCCGTCGATGGCTAAAAGGTAAACTAAATATACGATAAAAACACCTGCATCAATAAAATGTGAAATTGATTGTAACAAGAGAGCACCAACAAGCGGTTTCGTAATAATAACGCTGATTTCTAATATTGGTTCTGTCGATAATTTTCCTGTAGATTTGCAATAAATTCCATGAATTCGTATCTAACAAATTCAGTGGAAAATCAGTTCTGATTCCGAACTAATCGGATAACGAACAGTTATACTTATTTTTTTATGTTCTGATAACATTTCGTAAACTATTCGGGTAACGTTTATGTTAATAAATTAGTATTAATAATTATATAATAATTTTTATTTCAACAACTTTATTGCTTCTAATTCAGTCAAAAGGCTAACTTCCGAAGTCTTTCTGCCTAATAATATAATAATTTATCGATTTTATATAAATATAATAATTAAAATAAAAATAAAAATATATTAAAAATATAAAAAATGGACCAATAATGATGAAGAAATTGAAATAAATAAAAAATAAATGTAATAAGAAGTTACAATTCATTAAAAAAAGGGATGATGGACACAATTATTGGTACATATATGATAATTGAATTAGAGAGGGAATAAACATTTATATCTTAGGATTTAAAATTAACGAAAGGAGAGGTATTTGTTTTCCTTGACAGTAGTATTAATATTTATTTATAGTTTTTCGATCACACGGCTTTACCACTTATTATATAAATAAGTTTCATGTTAAATTTTTATAGCAAAAAATGTATACTAAAGTTTAAGTACACTCATACCTCGCTTTACTGCCTAGATACGTTCTACGAAACTTGGTCGCAAAGCGAAAAGCCGTATAAGGAATCAATTATTGCGCTTGCGCAAGATTGGCAACATGTAGATAAATCGACATGGAAAAAGGTTTTTTGCCGTTATAGCGAAACACTCTAGGCCATAAATCGAAAATGTGACTTAATTGAAGAGAGCCCTTATAGCGAAATACCATATAAAAAGCGGCATATAGCGAGGTATGGGTGTATTATAATATAATATCAATATATAACCCAAATTGGTTAAGTCATCCAATTGGTGCTTAACTTTCGCTACCTATCATTTGTCAATTAATTGAAGTAGTTCCTTTATTTTTCTTGTTTAACGGGTATACATTGAGTACAAAGTATAAATTTTAGAACAAAATTATAATTAATTTAATTGATTTTTATTATTATTGTTAGAAAGATTATTATTTTTTGTTTTGTAATTTTTCTACTGTTTAATAGTAATAATATTTATTGCAACAACTAGAAAAATAAATGTAAACTCAATACAGTAGCAATGAAGATATTCAAAACAACAAAAAATTATAATGCTTTTGCTATAAAGAGCATATGACTTTCTGCAGTTTCTACGGTTTTTATCAATATTTCATTAGTTTCTGAAGTTTTATACAATATTTTTTAAATTAAAATATATTTTTTGTTCTCCAGTTTTGAAAAAGAACTTGGAAATATCATCAATATATAGGGTGACACAGAATAACGTCCAATTCTGAAATTACATCCATACAAGCTGCATATGGTGCAACAGCTGAAGGAAAATGATTACTATTTGCGATTAGAATTGTGTCAAGAAATGATAACAAACAGAAACAATGACGATGATTTTTTAAGCAATATGTGGATGTCAGATGAGTCCCATTTCGATGTCACATATTACTTGAATAAGCAGAGCTACCGTTACTGGACATACATAACTCCTAATGAAGTTCATGAACGCACTTTACATGCTAGTTACCAAGGTGACAGTCTGGTGTTCTGTTTCATCACTTGGAATCATAGGACCTTTTTTTTGAAAATTGATTAACAGCGAATCGTTACGTGGAGATGTTACAATCTTTCGTAACACCTGAATTGAGAAATTTTTCACATGTTCAAGAAACCTGGTTTCAACAGGAAGGAGCAACATTACTCTCAGCACGTCAATCAATGGAAGTCAAGATTCGGTAACGTTCCCTCGTCCCCTAGGTCACCAGATTTAACCGTTGTGATTTTTTTTCTTGTGGGACTATCTCAAGAATAAAATGTATACAACTCAACCAAGAACACTAGATGAATTAAAACAGTGAATTTATGATGAAATTCACAGTATCCCAGCAGAATCTCAACAGAAGATTTCAAGAATGCATTCGTACAGGAGGACGTCATCTAAAGTACGTAATTTAAAAAAAATACTATGAATAAAATGTTTTTCTTCCATCACTCTTGGTTTTACCTAAAAAGTTCCTCTTTTATGTGTCACCCTGAATTATATACTTTACATCTGTAATTACTTGATATATTGAAACTCAAACTTATAAAGAAACAAACCTGTACAATTTTACAATATTGTAATAGTATGTTCTTTTTGTTGCTAGATATTTCAAAGTATACGATTGTAACAAATATTACAGTTTACATAGCATATTTGGTATGATATTACCTTAGTTCACATTGTCTTTGGTAACGAGTTTTGATAAAACGTAGGCTGAAATTAATTTCAAACACCAATGTTAAACAAAAAAATATGTTTCATATAAAATGATTATGACCGCACCATTTTACGAAAATATATTCCAATTTAAGAAAACTTTATAACTAAGAAAATTAAGACGAAATTAATCATATTCTTGATCACTTAACAACAGCACTTTTTCAGTTTTTTTTTCATATTTAAAGATGTTATTTAACTAAACTTTTCAATCTTCGAAGAAAAACCTTTTATTTAATTTACCAAGGATCATATTTGTGAACCCGGCAATAGTATTTTTACGTCTGAAAACAAGGGAAATTGTTTCAATTTTCATTACATTGCACAGTTATCATTATATATAATGT
>JAFMTC010004484.1:10398-20406 GCA_018845635.1 Nicrophorus orbicollis | reverse complement strand
CAGGCAGGCGGAGAGCGTCTTCCACAAGACCAAGAGGAAATCGCGGTCAGAGAATAATTTGGTTTCGACGGGTGACAATAGGATCTGCGTGGACATCGATATTGATGGTATCGGAAGGCAGATGAAATTTAACTATAGCCAGGACGATTTGCCCAAGGTCGTCGATTGCTTGGTAAAAACACCAAGGAAAGACTGAATGAAACAGACTTTAATCTCATTTTGCTTGCAGATGAAGTCCCAAAAATAATCCAATCTTAGACAAATATTGTTCAATTAACCCGTTAGTTGTATTGTACATAATAAATAAAGTCAATAAATAACTTAAATTTCTTGTGTTCATTCAAACAATTGGACACGAATCAATACATTGTTTTCTGTCTTAAAATTGTGAATTCGAGAATCTTCCTATTTCTTATAGAATATAATAAGGTACTATTTAAAAAGCAAACATTTAAGAAACTGATATTAATCCAAATTATTAGTTACTTAATAAACTTCTATAAACATTTTTCAACAAATACCTTAAACTATCTATTTTTATTTAAACAATTATATTATTAAGAAAAGTTTTTCTATTCTAAAACTATGATTTGTCAAATATGACTGTTTCTTACAAAATATTTGAAACTCGGCAGAAAGACCTCTGTTGTTAGCCTTTTGGCCCAATAAAGATGTTGAAATAAACAAATATTTTAAAGTATCATTGACAATTTATAAAAAAAATAACATTTAATTATTGTGCAGCTAATTTCTAGTAACTTAATGGAATCCAATTATGTATTTTATAATTACAAATAATATATAATAAGTATTATTGAGCGAAAAGTTATTAGTAATGTTTTTAATAACTGGAATTATCAATACGTATTTATAAAACGTAAACAGTCATGATTTGTTATATAATTGAAACAAACTGTATTATGTTTCGGATTGTTAAAATAAACGATGTTGAAAACAGAACGACTAGAAAATATGGTTTTATTTCCTCATGTCAACTGCGTTGAAAATTCAATTTAATTAATAATATTGATGAAATCCTGAACAATAAAATCGATTCAAGCAATAAACACGTTATATTAATGATAAAATTCTATATTTTATATTTAATTGAACCATCAATACTATTGTTTCAGGTTATTTGTAAAAAAAGTGATAATTAAAAACTTAGTGGGAACAACAGAAATAAGATAATGATAATAATTTGATTGTATGAATAATCACGATACTCATAAGCATGATACATTATTGTTGGATATATATTCAATTATCGTATTGATAATTGTTATCAATTCATTTGATGAACAATCATAGCTATAACTTCACAAAATACAGATATGTATGTACATATAATAGGATTAAGATTAACTCTGTATTATTGAATGTAATTCATATTTAACGATTTATTTTGTAAAACTCTTATGTCATTAGTTTTATATTAATGTTCTATTATAATTATCATTTCGTTATATGACTTTTCTTTAAAAAAACTGTTTTGTCATTAATTGTCTTTCCAAATGTTTTATTTCTTATGAGAAAAATTATGCACAATTATATTTCAATTTTTGGAAACCCTTCTTTTCAAATTGCTGAGAATTTTGTTTAATTCTTGATGTCACATGTCAAATATTGTAAACGTTTGATATTTTATTTATATAATGTATTTCAAATAAAACAATTAAAATTGTCATAACAACAGCAACAACAACATAAAAATTAATGACGTTCCGTCTTATACAAATAAATACCAATTAAGCGTAATCTCACCTAGACCAAATAGCATACTGTAATTGCTTCGAGTGCAGACATACAAACATACATATTCGTCCGGATCAGTTGTGATGTGTATTGCACGATGAATAGAGAGATGTGTGTTTTGGGTAGATAAGACTCCCTTTTATCAAAGCCCAAATTATCATAAAGCATACACCGCCGGAGATAAGAAGTTACGCTTCAACGAGAGAGAGCCTAGTTACGAAAGTGTTGCTGTCACAATTGCTATGCCATTTCTAACCTGAAACTGAATGTAAGTAAATCGGAGGAGGCGAGAGTTCGGGACGAAAACAAGCAGTTTTGCAGTGATTTCAGATGGGCGGTAAATCATCAAAGTCGAATCTGAGTCGGACGGATTCGATGCGAAAGTCGTCGGTGAAGAACATGGTGCAGGAGATGAAGAGGAAATGGGAGAGAGTCGGAGACGATCTGTGGGGATTGCCCGAAGTGAACGAATCGCAAGAGGTGTATCTGCAGATGAAGGAGAGGATTGCAGAGTTGCGGAGCGAGCTGGAAGGTTTGAGTGAGGATGTCAAGAAGAAGGATCCGGCTCTGGTGGAATACTATATGGATAGGTATCACGCGTACATGTGCGTACTCGAGAAGAAGACGGTGCTTCAGCTTCCACAGAACCCGCAGAAGGTGGTCAAATGCGGAAAGGCTGTGTCCACGCCTGAGTTGAGGGAGTCGTCGGAGAATAATACCAACTCTCTTAAGAAGAAGTCGAAGAAGAGCAGGACGCAGCAGCGAGAAAGACGCGTCACTAAAGAGGAGAAGAACATGAACGAGATCGATAAGATCAGGCAGGAGATGATGCCATTGCGCGATGAAATATTAGTGTTTAAGGGGCAGAAGAACGACCGAGTTTACCATTTCTTAGAGGAGAGCTTCTTGAGGTTTGCGAACAAATTGGAGGGTATTGAGACGTTCGATTTTCCCCAGCTGAAACACGAGAAGAAGATTGCCATTGCTTACGCCAAAGAATCAGTGGAGGTTCTTCAGCAGATCGTGGATAGGAAGGAGAAGGCTCTGCAAGATGATGATGATGACGTTCCGGTGGTGAGGTTCAAAGAGTTTCGAGCGCAGCTGGAGAACAAGTTATCGTTGCATCCTAGTGCACGCAGCACGTTGGGAATGGTGAAGTTGAAGAGCTATTCCGACGAAGTTGATTGTTTACAAGCAACGAAGAGCATCGAAAGTTTGGACGAAGAGTATGCAAGCAGCAGTTCCATGAGTTGTTCTTCGGAAAACTACGAAGAACGCCAGGAGGTGCGACCTGATGTATTCAACATAAACACGTTGAAAGTAACCTCAATTTGATGACTGATAATTTAAGTGCGTGCGCTTGTATGCAATGCATTTATGTAAACTATGAAATAATATTTCCCGACTTGTAAATAAATTGAATAAATATATATGTACGAAGAATGCGAGAGAGGTTTTGTAGGGCGTTAGCTGGTAATTAAATATCAGATAAATGCTGCGACAGATATAGATAAGATAACGACTTGTTGATATTATTTTCCACCTCGTTTCTCGATCAAGCACAAGCGAAACTAATTCTATTTGTGAATTTCCTCCCAATCCATGTACATACCTGTTCTGTTTTAAGCCCGCAAAGTGATTCAACTGCAGCCACTTGTGATGCGGGATTATCGTGATAGCGTTTTCATCGAAATATAGTAAGTAAAACGTATAAGCAAATGTTCACATTCAAAGTTTAATACCTCGTCCTTTAAAGATTGCTAACGTTAAGTGAAAAGAAAACAAGCAATGGGGTCATCTTCATCGAAGGCTTCGGGTCCATTCCCGAAGAAAGAAAAACTCGAGAAGTTGGATGATGTTCGAAAATCGGTGCGTGCTCTGCACCGTGAGCTCAACGAAGATAACATGCGCCACGGCGATGACGTATACTTTTCGCTCCTCACCAAGCATTCGAAGAGCGTGCAAAACATTCGGGCATCCACGAAGAGTAAAAAGCCGAACCCGAAGTGCAAGGAAGTTTTGGACGAGATCAACGATTGCATCGCAATTCTGGAGACGAAGCATAACAACAGAGATAGTCATTTGGATTTTGGTACAGTCGAATCCAATTCCTTCATCTCCCAGGACTTGGATAGATTTCCAACTGTACCGGAAAGTGCACCGGAAGAACCCAAATTTGAGTACAGAACACGGATGCACACCATGCCCGAAATTGAGCGCAAAATCAATAGTTTGGATATAGAAATTCGCAGAACCGTGGATTTGAACGATTTCAAAAACTATCCGCTTCTGGAGAAGAAGGTGAAAATGTTGTACGACGATTTGGAACAGGTTAATCCGTTGCCGCACACCCCGCTCCACGAGAAAAAGGAAAAACTTGCAGATAAACTAATCAAATTCCGAAAGAAAATCACGGTGATGCAAAGGAGATCCATGGATCTTAACTTCCAATTGAAACCATTCCAAACAGACGATTTGATGACGCTGATTAAAATCGAACAGGATTTGAGCGATTTAGAGGTAAGAGCGTTAACTTTCGAAGACACCAAGGAAAATAGGTCGTACCACGAATTATCTGAGAATTTACGTCAAAACTTCGCTACTCTAAGTAAACTCACTATTTCAAACGATGAGGGTAAAAAGAGAATTTCCAATGCGCAAAGCCTAGTGAAAAAGATACTTCAGGAATTGGAAAAGAAGGTCAAAGAGAACGAACCTATTTTGAAGAAGGAAATGGCGCAGCTTACGCTAATTGAGAATGATATTCGCTCGTTTAAAGAGCAGGCGGAAACTTGCCAAGGGAATAAAGACAGCACGTTTTATTTGACTCTTGACCAGAAATTGAAGGCTTCCAAGGAAAAGCTGGATCAAGTTAAAGGTTCTTCGAGCTATAGCAGAAACACGCGTGAACACCTTTTGAACGAGATTCAAAGCATCATGAATGGTTTGCATGTAAAGTTGAGTAATCCGAAACCGATTTCGCCTCTTGTAGATAGGTTGGAGAGCTTCAATGTTTCTTGGATGAACATCGAGCGAATGATAAAAAACGAGCAAGGTGTTAATGATAAAGAGGCTCTTAATATATTGAGGAACATACAAATTTCAATGGCAAATGCGTTGGATGCTAGGAGAAGCTCTCGCATTTACTCTAATCAAGTTATGTATCAGTTGGTCAAAGAAATATCCGATGAAAACAAGAAAGGTGATCAGGTTGATTTGAGGAAGACCCCGTCTATAGCGAATTCCGTGAGGAGAATTCAGCTGATCGATAAGGGCATCAACGAATTGAGAGAGAAGTTACGAAGTTTCTCTGGAACTTCGGACAGTGAATCGTATGATCATTTCGAGAGTCAACTGCTGCAGTACAAGAGCGATTTGGATGGGGTGGATATAACGAAGAGTGGCACATTGCATAAATCCAAAATCAAAGCTATGAAGGATCTGCATGAGGTCACGCAGCTCCTGCAAGAGAAGGCCGAGAAAAATGACGAAGATCGTGGAAAGAGTGCCAGGGTTTCCATTAGGAATAGTAGAAGCCAATCTAACAGCGCTGCGCTTGAGAAGATCTTCACAGTAGAATCGAGCGCAAGGAGCTTCATTCCCAGAATTGATAATTACAAGGGTACACGAGATGAGGCGGAATTCGAGGACATGCAGCAAAAGATGAACGAGTTCATCAATTCGCTTGTGACATTAGATGTGGGTCGTCACGAGAATCTGCACACTTCCAAGATTGAAACTCTCCAGTTGATTAACAAATTGCAGACTGATTTGTGCGAAGTGGCCGATAAGAATGATACGATGCGAACTGAAGAGTTGAGGAGGATTAAGGAGCTTTTGAAGAGGGTTCATGCGGTGAAGAAGAAGATCGATTGCTTTAACGGGACGTACAAGAATATACAGTACGTCCACATGGAGGACGAATTGAAGTATTGCAGGGTAAAGCTGAACGAGACAAAGAGCACCTTCAAGAAAGTGTTGGATGCTAAAGAGAAAGGCTCGGAAAGTATTGACAGGCTCCTGAATATCCTCGAGGAGAGATCGATTAAATCGGAGCCGCCAGCGAATTCGCAACAGCTAATTGAGAAGGCGAGGAATAAGCTGTTGGAGGTCAAGGCGCAAATGGAGAATTTCAACGGAAAGCACAAAGACGAGGAGTATTATAGGATTATAAATAGATTGCACGCCTGCAACGACGAGGTGAACGCGATTACAATGGATAGGAGGCAGTCCATAAATGCCTCCAAGCTTCAGTATTTGCAGTACATCCAGGACTTACTCAAGTATTTCGAAGAGAAGGTGCAGAGCAAGGAGTACGTGGAGATCACGGAGAATTTGGTCGAAGTCGAAAACCAATCTAAAGTCAATAAGGCTATGCTGGAATTGGAGCAGATCGAGCACAGCGTTACCAATTTGAAGGAGGACGTGGACAACTTTATTGGCAGCAAGAACGACAACAATTATAACGCGCTGGATCTCGAAATCAATACGTTGATGAGCCGCGTGGACAAGTTGAACAGCATGAAAAACAAGAATATTACTTTGAAGAGGAAGAAGTTGCTGAAATCGTTGACCGACGTGTCCAATAATTTGCACGAGAAATCGTCCAAAGAATTCGAACCAGCGAACGTGACGATCCAGGGTAGAATCTTGGAGAGTATTGAGCAGATTTGCAAAGAGCTGGACAGTTTGGACAAGGAAATCGATAACTTTTACGGAAGCAAGAACGACGCGATTCACACGAGGCTGGATGAAATGCTTATAAAGCTGTTCTTGAAGTTGGATAATATCGACAATGTAGGTGATCAGCAGATAAAGACTGCCAAGCAGAAGGCCATGAAGCAGATCCAGAAGAGCATGAGCACACTCGACCAGAGGGTCAAGAATTTGATGGGAACCGAAGTGTGATTGGTATTTGATTAACATTTATTATACCTTTATTATCGTATAGTAAAATTTATTAAATTAACAGTTGTTTATCACTTAATCACCCTTAACTTTATCTAATTAAACCAAATTAATGAAATATAATACATTATTTACGAATTGCTAGATTCATATGAATCATCATAATTTTATATAAAAACTTTATTTCTTATATTTTCATAGTTCATAAATACGAGATAGATATAACGAAAAATTAAATCTTAATTATAAACTTTATCCTAATTTTGTTATGATTGATTAAAATCAATTTTTATGTTTAGTTAATCCTTCCACTAATCCTATTATTTGCATTGTCTAGTATATGCGTATATTTATTATAAACAGTAAGTGTTTTTATATTCTGTTGACGCTTTTTAATCTTGTGAAAATCATCGGCAAATATTTACACCACCTTGTAAATACTGAGTCATCAAGAAATTTATTCCATTTCTAAATAAAATTATAACATTTTAATAATGACTTTTTACCAACTTCTATTCCATTAAAAGAAGAAAATAGTGGTTAAATTAGAAGAGGAATTACACTTAGAAAATGTTATATAATGTAAATACGGTTCAAATATAGTTTTAATAAATTTATTAATAGTTTCCCAAATAAAATGTTTGTTTCGATATGGAAAAACGTGTATTAAAACATTTTGCAAAGGGACGACTAGAAAGTTTTTATCGTTTATCCACATCACGACAGAGTAAACTTTCCACTCTCTGGAAGTATGGAGCTTCGGAAGGTTGCCTTTCCAACATGTTTACGCATAATGTACGACCTCAAACGCGAAATTTCCCTTATGAATATTGAAAAGGCTAAAATTAATAACGCATGTGTCTCCCATGATTAGCTCACGGTTCATTTGCCACAAGAACCGGGCGACTCGAAAAAACCCTTCTGCTGTGTTATTACGCCGTTCCACATCACTCTCTGCACAGATATTTTTTTCATTTACTTATATATCTTCCTTTTTTTGTAACTGTCCTTATCCTTTCACCTCAAGACTTTCACCGGATTGAATAACGAACGAAAGAGTGCGAAGAAGCGGCAAAAAAGGGACCTGTAATGAGAAGGGCCCCAAGGGGAGAGATTGGAGAGCGGGAAGACTGATAGGAACGAGGCGAGAAAAAAAAAGATGTATTAAAAAGCCTCAAAGAGGTGAGAAAATTCCTCTGCGAACACTTTTCATTACAGCCTTTTCATCTCTCAGTTAAAGCTTGAAGTGCAATTAATTAATACCTTTTTTTTGTTACAAAGTAAAAAATTGTTAATTTCGGATGTTTTCAAGGAAATATAAAGACGCAAAAGTTGTGTCTTTTTAAGAGAAATTTATTGAAAAAGAGGTAATTTCTGAAGTTTTCAAGGAAATATTGGCATGACGATGACGGAAACTTTGAAGTAAAATTATTGATCGAAATAACTCTGTTATCGAGTATTTAGCAATTACATTTAGTGTGTGTGCTCAGTGACGAAACTGAAAGATAAATTTATTGGAAATCAGTCGCATGTGATAATGGGATTCGGAGGAACAATAACGAAGGCTTAAATTTGCACTACGAAAGTTGCAAAGTCGACAGTAATCAGTGTATTATATCTATACAAATATACAAGTTGTTCACATTCCGCTCGAGTTTGCTGTAATCTTATCGTATTTTCGAATTTGATAACAACACGCGGAGAGATGAGGTCAAACATTATTAAAATACAATGAACAGGTTTGCGCGCAAATTAGTTTGATCTGAGTGGTGTTTGTGGTTCGGTGCAATTATGGGGTTAAAAACGTCGAAGATCAACAAACATATACACAGCAAAGAGGACACAGATCGCCCGATCGTGTATTACTTCAACAATATCGAAGATCCCATGATCAATGAGCGAGTGCGGAGGAAATACCGCAGAATCCAAGCTTCAATTGATAATTTGAAGATATTCGGAAGGACGCCGTACAGGAGCATGAAGAGATGGAATTCCACTGGAGATTTGGCGTTCAATAGAGGCAACAACAGTGAGAGGTTCAAGAAAGCCAGCAAGAGTATGAATAATTTGGTGGAGCATAAAGGACCGTCACCGGAAGATCAGTTGAATGGTTTGGTGCAGAAGCTGAAGGAGATCAGGAGAAGGATTAAAAACTACGATGGGAGTGAAAGCACTGCTGAAATCAAAATGGATTTGGATCAATGTTTGTCTGAACTCAACACCATTGATTCTAATAATAAGATGGTTTTGGAGCTGAGAGCCAAAATGGGCGAGAAAATCAATCATTACCAAGAATCCATCGAGCAGAAGAGCCGAAAGTACACGGCGAATCAAACGAAATTGGAGGAAATCGAAGCCAAAATCGAGGAGCTCACAGGTGATGTCGAGTATTACTATCGGACTGGTGAACAAGAGGAATATCAAAGCATTAAAACTAGTATAGATTCGTGCGTTAAGCTTTTGGATTGTCTCGACGCCAGTGACGATGTCAGCATGATGAAGCTTAAAGAGAATTACGAGAAAACGCTCTTCGATTTCGACCACGAAATTGATAGCATCAATTCTAAACCTGTAGACAAAACTATAGCTTACAATCGCTCCAATTCCATGGATACCGATGATGAATTCTTCGATTGTTACGATGAAATTCCGCTTACGCCGAAATCTGTGAAAAACGAGGCGGAAAACCCTGATAATTTTGAGTATTACTCCAGGAAATTGGATCAGGTGGAGCAGAATTTCGAGAAATTGATGAGCGAAAAGAAAGGTTTGCTTGAGAAAGAACCTCCTCAAATTCCACGTAGAAATATACTTTGTTCAGCAAAGAACATGCGTGTTGTCGTGAACAGTGAGTCTAAAGTTGAACCTGATAACATTTACGAAATAATAGATGTTCCTAAAGTTGATGATATCAAAATTAAAGACGATCTAAGCATTTATGGAGAATTGAAAACACTCAACAAAGATTTACCTTTGAAACCACAAAAAAGTATGACTGATGAAGAAGAACCTCCAAAATTGAGACCCAAATTAAAGCAAGAGCAAACAAAGAAAATAGATGTAAAATCAGAAGAGATACAGAAAAAATCTGTGGATGAAAACGTAATTAAGACTAATTTAGAAGATGATGAAGAAGTTATGTACGTCACTATAGACGAAGCTAAAGCAATACTCGACGAAAAGAAATTTAAAGAAGAGAGCGAATATGAGACTGTTGCTCCTGATGATTATTCAGAAATTTACGCGGTTCCAATAAAAATCAAGAAAGACGTACCTTCAAAACCTCAAGTTAGTTTGAATGATGCAGAAGAACCGCCAAAACTGAGACCTAAGTTGAAAGGAGAA
>JAFMTC010004408.1:0-17996 GCA_018845635.1 Nicrophorus orbicollis | reverse complement strand
ACAATAACCTTAATAATTTAAACTAAAAAATATATATAATAACAATACAGGAATGAAAATCATCATAATAATAATAAAATAACGCACTATTAATTGAATGCATTTAGGAGTGACCGACTTTGTAATTGGATGTATGTAGTTGAGAAGACTTTAGTTAGTATTTGTATCGAATGTTGATAAACAAATATAAGCAAGATTTAATACACCCTATTTGTTGTATAGCTATACTACATGTTTACTTTTCTTGAGGTATTATTTTTTATTTTGGTATGTGTTTATATATGTATACAAATAAATTTGTTAATTTGTTTTCTTTCGACTTCTGCGTATTTCGTTTCATTTACTTGCGAGTATACGAAATGAAACGCATTATATAATAAATAAATATGTGAAAGGTGAAGGGTTTCCTAATAGACTGGATTTATCAGAGATTAAAACAATTCGATATTTTGAACGTTACACTTGAAAGCTGATAAACGAAATGGAAGCCATGTGCCTCGAATCGTTAATTCATCGCCTTGATTCCTTTGATCCTCACACGTTTTTCGTAATACCACACATCATTGATTACTTTGCTGGTTGCAAATCATACACTACGATTGCATAGTTACATAATATCTTGCTTGTGTCATCAACACTTGTTATTAATATTCTGTACCAGGGGTTCCCAAACGTAAACCCATCAAATGCGTTACAAAGCACAATTTGGGAAACGGTTTTCTATAAATCTAATTGATTCACGTCCATTGCAATAGACTAGTGAGCACACTTGTTTCAATTGACATTTATTTCATGATACGCTGAATTCGTTGATCGGAAAACTAGCAATATATAAAAAGAGGACAGTGACCAAACAGAAATTACGGTTTATATTTTTTTGATGACATATACCTGTTCTGGTATTACTTTTTATGAATTTTTAGGGGAAGTGTGAAATCGATATATTTCATTGTAAAAATGGTCAGAAAGACCTCCGTCGATAGCCCTTCGGGTCAATAAAGGTATTGAAATATAATTAATTTATTGGCCAAACCTATTCCAAATAATACACAATCAAAGAAATATAAGGACCAAAAGAAGCGAATCAGTTTTTCTCAGAAATTTAAATAATTCAATGTTCTAATTTAATACAGTTTGTTTCAATTTACAGTTTTCAAGTTCAATGCTCACTTTCATATGTGACACTCAGAGTAATTAATTCAATATTATATATAACAAAGGTGGGCACATATTTGTATTAATTGTGCATTACTTTCTAAGACGATCTTTTCATATAAATGATACTGAATTATTAATTATTCGCCTTTTAATAGGATTTTGACTTATTGAATTAATTAATAATATTAAGGATGCATCACAAAATGTGATACGAAGGAGGTGACTTCGAAAATGAGACCAAATAAGAAGAGTATATAAGTAACGCATATCATGTAGAGATTCAACAAAAAAATAAAATGTACGTTCGTATGAACGTGGAGTACGTTTGAGCGAATTTAGACATATTAAGGATTTCATATTGAACTGACTAATGTGCAGGCTATGAAAGAAG
Source organism: Nicrophorus orbicollis (assembly GCA_018845635.1). Classification (NCBI taxonomy): domain Eukaryota; kingdom Metazoa; phylum Arthropoda; class Insecta; order Coleoptera; family Silphidae; genus Nicrophorus; species Nicrophorus orbicollis. Next base: position 16,447 of record JAFMTC010004408.1, on the reverse strand, counting down.
ATTGAGTGATACGAATTGTATTGTTTCAGTGGCTCTCGATCTGATTGTCCAACATATCAAAGACTTCCTCACCAACCGACAGGAAGAGATGAGCGAGGAATCTGGAAGCAACAATTCAACGCCTTCGCACGGTCGTCGAGCGGCGGTCAACGAAGGAGGACAGTTCAAAAGGCCGCACTAGGTCCGCAAAAGGTGGCCGAAGCTTACATTTTTAAGTATTATATAGGAGAAAATAGTTTCAGAATTTAGTTACCGCAATGCTCCCGAAGATCATCTCTGCAAATCCAAGAATGCTTTCTTCATCACGCTAAGCGTTAAACAAAACCAAAGTTTACAATTAATTTTGTATATATATATTTATTTATGAACAAACGTGTGAAAAGGGACCCAAGGATCCCTCAAAGTTTTACTTTTGTTTTCTACAATTAGTTATTAGGATTGTTACGTTTCGGAAAGGAATAAGTTCGTTTTTGTGTTTGTCGTTTTATTTTTCTCGAGTTTTTATGTAAAAAAGAAATGTTAATTACGGTTTACTATTTTTAGAGAGTAATGTTTGAATAAACAAGAAAAATGATGTTTGTTATTGAGAGTTTTTAATAAGACGTTTAGAAGAGAAAAGTGTATAAAATAAATGAGAATATTTTTTATTAACTTAGATCATAGTTATCTGTAAAAATTATATTAGAATGATGTAACTTGCTGATTCACTTGTAATACAACTCAATATTCATGCCATCGTTGATTTCATCTGGTTTTAGAGAACCAAGGAAGAAAGAAATATTTATAATCATTTTGGAACACTGTGCTTTCTTAATCTGTAGGACCGAATTGATATTCTCTAGGAACATGTTTGATCTCTCGTAAATGCAATAATAATTGATAATAATATTAATAAAAAGGATACAATCTTGAAGATGTGTGTGGTTTTTGAATGTGGTGTACCATTTCCTGAGGACGATTTTGGGCCAGTCTCAACTTCTTCAACTTCAAAATATGTATTTTCATGTTATTGCCTTGTTTCAACATTGTTGCATTCACAAATTTTTGAAATGTATGTACGCATGCGCAAAATGCTTTTTTTAATGCGCATGAGATTAATTGTAGTTTTTCGATGGGCTTGTGCTGAGATGCGGCATCTTGTGTTATATTTCACAGCTGTAAGAAGCAACAGGTAGAAGTGAAAATTTCGTGGATTTTTCATCAATTGTGCTCAGTTTGGAAGGTTCTCTTTATCTCATTTTGATACTAAAACTTTAAAGCATTTTCTGAACAAAGTTTTTAAATATTTTGAAAAAACGAGATGAACGACGTAATTAAATCAAGGAAAATAAATGGAATCAAAGCAAAATCTCCTTTCCTGATCGGCTTTGCTGGAGGCACCGCCAGTGGAAAGGTATGCATTATCAATCTCGACTATTTCCTGTACTTATCACCTGCTATTTTTAGAGCACAGTATGCAAGAGGATCATGGAGAAGCTGGGACAAGTTGATATGGACGAGACTCAGAGGCAGGTGGTTAGCATATCGCAGGACAACTTCTACAGGGACCTGACACCTGCTGAGATTGTGAAGGCTGGCCAAGGCCAGTTCAACTTCGATCATCCAGATGCTTTTGATGCGAGCCTCATGGAAAAGACCCTGAATGACATACTTGCTTGCAAGAAGTGTGAAGTTCCAATCTACGATTTCAAAACTAACTCAAGGTAACAACAATTTGAAAATTGAACCTATCAAAATTTAATTGATTTAATTGTAATTACAGGTGTAAAGACAAGACTATAACCATCTACCCAGCTGATGTTGTTCTGTTTGAGGGTATCTTGGTGTTTTATTTCCCTCGAATCAGGAACCTGTTTCACATGAAGATATTTTTGGACGTTCCTTCTGACATACGTCTTTCTAGAAGAGGTAATTCAACATATTACATATTGCTTTAACTAAATTGATTATTTGATTTAGTGCCCAGAGATATCATGGAACGAGGCAGAGATTTGGAGCAGATTCTGAATCAATACATGAATTTCGTGAAACCCGCATTTGAGAAGTTCTGCGAACCGGTAAATATATCAAAAAAAAGTTGCTTTTCAGTCAACTAATAAGTAATATTTTTCAGACAATGAAGTTTGCTGACGTGATAATCCCGTATGAAACTAAAAATACTAGTAAGTCGAGAATTAGTTGACTCATTTCATATCCATTTGCTTTTTGACTTTAGCTTTAACAATTTTTTCGCAAAACCACAAATTTCGCATACTAACAGTTCATTACGAATGATATGCACATGACTTCAATATAGTTAAACGATGCAGAGAAACTTCTTGAAATGAATAGAGAGATAAATCTTTATAAATGAATGTACATTGTATACAGCAAAAACATTATAGCCATTATATGTTCCCTATGCACGTGGTAATTGATGGATGGATTTTTTTTTATCTGTTTTACATGATCAGGCATTTTCGTTGATTTTATTGTTTCTTCATTTTTTTTTTCTATTATTATTTTGTTCAAAGCAAATGGAATCCAATTTACTGTTACTTTTTAAGATACTTGATTTTAGACATTAGTAGTTTAGCATGAATTCATGGAGTAATATTTTATGTTTCAGTGGCTTTAGAACTAATAATCAATTACATCCGGCATATTTTGCACGGGAATTCAAATGGAGTAAGAAGGGTTTCTAAAAAAGGCTCTGCCACCAAAATCTCTCGAGGTATACTTACTACGTTGCCTAATAATTCCAATAGCTTGTACATGTACTAGTTATGAGTATTCGTTCTTTTGTATAAGAACCAAAACGTAATTTGTTAATTATAACAAAATACAAAAAAAGGGCGAGAGAAGTTCAAGTAAATGAACGAAAAGAGACTGACAAAGCACACACGAGGTAAAACAGTGAGAGGGAAAACAGAACATAATATTAAATATATAAGAAACATGTAAAAAAAACCGTAGCTATTTTGGATTAGTAGCAAAGCCAAATATAATATATTTATATATTATACAATAACCTTAATAATTTAAACTAAAAAAATATTTAATAAGAATGCAGGAATTGAAATCATTATAATAAAATAAATAATCATTGAATCACGCCTAAATGCGTGACCGACTTTGTAATTAGTAGACATTAGGGATTTGTATCGAATGTTAAAAACAAATCAATATTTAACACCTTATTTGTTATATAGACGGAGGATAAATTTGAGTGTTGAGATGAATTTAAGGGAAGGGGAGAGGTATCACTTTTGGTTGTCATTCGGAGGGTTATAGAGCGGGTTGTTGGCACATAAAACAAGTCTTTCTTGTGAGTAGAACAAACAGGGCATTGTTTCTAGGCTTCTTTTTTCACCCATAATTAATCTTCAATTTTATGCTTTTTGGAATCCAATAATCTGTTTGAAAAAGCAGTTCTACTGCATGTACAAGTTGTACTGGTTTCTGGATCTTCAGGATTATCTAAAACGTTAAGACTTCTCCTTATCCATTCTTTAGCCACATCTTGCAAACATGTTGTACAACTTTTTTATAATTAACATTTAAAGTTTTTAAAACTCCAAAAGCGTTGAAAAGGGCTCCATTTAGCAATAACTTCACTGCCCTTTTAGTCCATCACTTGCGCAAAAAAATGGGGTTTCAATTTTTCTGTCTGTAGACCAATATTCGTTCCTACAATCTTTTGAACTCTGCCCATAAGTAGAAGTAATCCCAACAGTTTTTGTTCAATTCTACCGCAGACACGTCTTTCCATTTCACAGATTTTGCACTATCTTCAAACCAAACAAAATATTGTGAGCGAAACGATGTAGGAAAATAAATCGTTCCCTATTGTTCAATAATTGGAGGATTATCATATTCTGACCACTCGATTTCTTCATTGTCACTTCGTTTAGTATCACTAGACAGTATTAGTAAAACTAAGTCTTCTATAATGAAAGAAGTCTTCACCATTTTCACACTGTCAAATTCAGCAATATCATTTGAAATAACTATAAATTATCTGCGTAAACTTAACTATTACTAACAATAGCCATTATTATTATTATAGTAAAAATAATATTTAATTTTATCGTAACACCGAATACAATAATAAACCATTAATATAATTATAAGAGAATGAAAGAAAACACAATTATTACCGTGCTGCAAAAAAATAATTAAATAAATGTTCAATCGTCTAAAGCCGAATAAAAACTAAATTATTTTTTAAAATGCATGTTCAAGGTGGCCCAAATAATACTCGTCGCCGAGCCTGGAAAACCAACTGACATGGCGACTTTCTACAGACCTATTAGCCTGCTACCTGTCCTGTCGAAGCTGTTCGAAAGACTCCTGCTCCGAAGGATACGGCTGCTGGACAGTGGATTCATACCAGAACACCAATTCGGATTTCGCGAACGGCATGGTACCGTAGAACAGGTGCTTTGTTGATGTTATTGGCAGAAGATGTACTGTTCTGCCGCTTTCCTCGACATATCACAAGCGTTCGATCGAGTATGACATGAAGGTTTGCTGTACAAGCTCAAGAAGTCTTCCACATGAGTACTACGTTATCTTCAAGTCATACCTGACTGTAAGACATTTTCAGACATTAACGATTTCACATTGAACTAATTAATTTTCAGGCTTTAAAAGAAGATTGAATGAATCGTTTCTGTGGATTTTTCAACACATCGAAGACTTCCTCACCAACCGACAGGAAGAGATAATCCTGGAAAATGGAAGCATCAATTCAATACCTTCACACGGTCGTCGAGTGGCCGTAAACGAAGGACAATTCAAAAGCTGAAGAATTTAGTTACTGCATGCTCATCTCTGCAAATTCAAGAATGCTTTCTTCATCACGCTAAAAAAGTTTACAAATAATTTTGTTTATATTATATTTATACACAAACGTGTGATATGGGACCTAAGGATCCCACAAAGTTTTAACTTTTGTTTTCTACAATTAGTTATTGAGATTGTTACATATCAGATAGGAATACGTTTTTGTGTTTGACGTTTTATTTTTCTCGTGTTTTTATATAAAAATAATATTAATTACGATTTACTATTTTAGAGTGTTTGAATAAACAAGAAAAATGATGTTTGTTATTGAGAGTTTTTAATAAGACGTTTAGAAGAAAAAAGCAGAAAAGTGTATAAAATAAATGAGAATATTTTTATTAACTTTTATTAATCATAGTTATCTGTAAAAATTAAATTAAAATAATGGAACTTGCTGATTTACTGGTAATACAACTCAATATTCATGCCATCGTGGATTTCATCTGGTTTTAGAGAGTTAAGGAAAAAATAAATATTAATAATGATTTTGGAACACTATGCTTTCTTAATTTGTATAACCGAGTTGATATTCTTTAAGAGAACATGTTTGATCTCTCGTAAATGCAATAATAATATGAATAAAAAGGATACAATCTTGCAGCTGTATGTGATCTTTGAATGTGGTGTACCATTTCTTGAGGACGATTTTGTCCCACTTTGTGCCAGTCTGTGCTGCGATCAACTTCTTCAAGTCTCCCACAGTATCATCTGGGTTGCACTTCACCCTAACCTTCTTACCAAGACGATCGTTGCAGGTAATTTCCAACATCTTTGAGGATAATATAATTAGTGTCAAGAATATTAAATTAATGAGTTTCTTACCTTTCAGTTTCAAATATTCGAATTATTACGTTCAATCCGGCAAATGTGATTAGGAAGAAGTAAACAATCGCTCCTAACCTCAACAACTGACAAACTTTAATCTTCTTTACAATAAAATGTAAGTAGATGGCGCTATTGTACTATAATTAATTAATACCATTCTAATATTTTCCTATAGAATTTTAGGATAATTTCGTATTATAATAACATAACTCATATCCACTATTTTATTAAATGATTTTAAAAACCTCAAGAAATATCAGTTGTTGAACAAAATCTAAGCACTGTTCGAGAACCGAGACCAATTTCCCCAAAATAATACTTATTTGTTGTAAAATCTACAATGTAGACAATGATTGCATAAGGATTTGAAAATTGCAATATTTTATTATTAGAAATCTTACGAAGCTGAATTTTAGTTATCGAATAAAATTTTGTTCGAAAACCAAATATTTTCACAATAACAATAGTTGTAATCTATAAATTACATGTTTTTAACAGTAATTCCTGCATGAAAGTATATACAAAACAAATCAGTTATCGAACATAATTATTTTATAAAAGCTGTTCGAAAACCGAAACTGTTTTCACAGTAACTATAAATAATACGTTTATAACAGTAATTCCTCTATAGAATCGTATCCAAAACAAAGCAATATTTTAAAATTATCTTTTAAGAAATACTTTTGCAAGAATTTTCAACTAATTCTCTAAATATTTTTTTAATATATATTATATAATAATAAAAATATTTGAAAAACTAAACCAAAATAATAACGAAACGAAACCGATTACGTCCTTTTTATTTCTTCGAAATATTCGAATTTTTGTCTGAGAATGATAGGATTCAAACGAAATCATCATAAATTTACATACGTTGTCCCACATTCGTATCCAATATACAAAAAAGCAAATTTCACTTTCTTAATATGCGGTATTGCTGGATGTCCAAAAAAAAGTTGCACAGTTGTAACCACGTTATCACATCCTTTCTGTTTATAGGTCATAAGCAAAGGTCATTTTTTTAAAGTTTCGTTATTGCGTACACGTATATATTTATGATACAATCATGATAACTTTGGGAAACACGTTTTTCGTATTTTATAAAAATTCATAATTCCCTTTAATAAATATAAAATGTTCAATACAATCCAATAATAATAAGGTATTAATTAATAGTAAAGAAATTATAAATTAATGTATGTTTTTTACTAGTGAAAGAAATTCATAATTAATACTATATATAATTACACGTTGATTAAAGTATTTATATTAGATTATTAACGAAAGCAACTAAATTAATTTGCTATTAAAATATATATGTTTATATTTTACTATTTGTTATATCATAATTTTCAATAATTATAAAGTTTGGTTGCATCCAACGTTTGACCTTAAATCTAATGATATTTTTTTTGGCACATTTCGATTCTAAAAATAGAGAAATTAGGAGAATAAAACAAGGACATTGTGCGTGTATGAATCCTTTTTTCAATTCATATTATTTTTGTATCTATTTACTATATTTATTTATAATACACGTTAAATATATAAGTATATCAATGAGCTAAATATACCTACTAGATTCGTAATATAGTATTTCTTAAGTCTGAATTTAGGAGTTTGTTTGGATTCACATAAAGTTAGAAAAATTGCTTAAGTAATTGAATTTAACATTTTAAAATTAATTCTGCAATTTGTTTGCTGTGTTCATAACTTATGAAATATAATAAATAGGACCGTCTTACCCATAAGTCACAGTACCTTGAATGATTGAGGCCTATGTAAATTTGAATTACAATTAAGATTTTATATGTTGCTGTTAACTTGCTAAGTTGCGACATTTCTCATCTAACTTAACTGGTGCTTAGGGTCCACAATAACGTTGATGCAATTAAATATGTTTGATTTTCTTAAGGATTATACAAAAAAATGTAATAATAATTAAAAAGTTGAAAATATAAAGTTAATTAATCAATTCTGTTATTATTGATTAATAAGGTTTCATGAAATACTTGAAGTAGTAAAAACAATAATAGTCATAAGAGAAAAACGCAGGTAATTCAATTGAATTTGATGTAATGTATCGCATAATTTAGATACGTTATCTATGTTTCAATGATCGTTAGATAAATTAGCTTTAATCCTGTTTCAAGGAACAAATTAATTGCGATGCGCGCTGAAGAGATATTCCATTAAGCAAATTTCTTTCTTTATGTTTCGTAAAAGTTATATTTGAATTTTTGCACAGCAATGTTTTTATCTTATATTAAAGAACTGCTTAACAAATAGAACTACAATGAAATGTGTTGTGTATTATGACTAGAAGGTTGAGAAACGCTGTTGTATTGTTCTCCTTCCTACAGATCCTTCCCTAAATTATGTTATAATTATAGTAAATTTTAACGGGAAAAACATACCCTTTGTTTATCATTATTTATTAAAGATTGTACAAATATGTTTAATTTTTTTTATTGAAATTTGAATAATTATTGTTATTATTAAATTGATAAATACAATTGCTGAAAAGTTTGTATGAACGTGCATACTGAAATTAACAGTATTCTAATTATCTGTTAAATTCTCGTAGTAAAAGTCGTAGTTAATCATTGATATGCATATTATTTTTAATAAACGCAGATAGTAGATTTCGTATTTGAACATCTGGGATGTGTAATGCTTTGTCTTTGTTATATTTGTTATTAACTTGATGTGAACTTTGATGTTAAATTGAAGATTGCAACTATTGGAAATAGGCTTTGTTTTCTTGAAAATGCGCTATTTTCATTATACCAAATAACTTTAAAAAACAAAGTTTCTACTTTATGACTTAACTTATCGCTGTAATTATTTTCAGCATTTAAATGCACTACTGTTACAAAGGATAACACTTTGGTATTTTGTTTTACCAAATTTTAAAATGTGTGAATTTGAAGCAAATAATAGCTTGCATTATATGACTTGTACAGAAGTTAAATCAATAAACATATCATTTCTATAATTATATGTTTATTGATTTCTATAATGATATCTATATTCTATAATGATATGTTTATTGATTTCAAACAAACAATGAGATATTTCACTGCAAAGTTTGCTGTTTTATATTTATTGATCTCACTTTGTTGAGATCATTTCATTGATAATTTCAAAAATTCTAGTAAGTACAACAATAATACTAACATTTATTGCAACTACAAGGAAAAAATATAAACTGAATATAACAGAAATACAAAGAAATAAAATACAATGCTATTGCTGCAAAGGGCTATAGACCGTATGTCGTTCTGCACTAGAGTACAGAAAGTACATTTTCTTTTAAGTTTTTGTAGAAAATCTACTTCAATCCTATAAGAATCCCATGCAATAAGAATTCCATCACTGATGACTTTAATCCATTTAACTTAAAATAAGGTGTCTTTTAATCCCATTTTTATAAAACTATATAAGAGTTGTTTATTTTTTTATAAAATAATGATTACGTAACTCATAATGTTTATAAAGCTTATCAAAAGACTTATATTTTACCAGAAGTAAATAATGTTCTTTAAATATAAGTTAAGATAATTGTCTTAATTAAGGCTGCCATGGTTTTGCCGGATGTTTCTTCTTCTCTTTATGTTGTCAAGGATGTCCGATTTTGATTGATTTCTGATATTAATTAAATGTTTTCTTATATTTAATCATTATAAAGATAATTAACAAATCTATTTTTAATGTTTTGCTATCTTTGCCGTATATTTTTCTTATAAAAAATAATATTTTGATTGATTTCATATATTACCATTACCAAAAGTACTTAAAATTTCTGAAAAATGTTACGCTCATTATTAGTATTTAACTGGATTTAGTCAATAAATGAGAACACAAAAGGTCGAAAGTATAAAAGATGTGTCTAGATTCTAATATAAATTCATTGAGCGTACTTGTTAATATTCTATTATTATCAAAATTAGTACTAAATGCAAGAATTTGGTTGTTATAACTCTTGATATGTAAATGTCAAAGTCAAGATGTTTTATATATTGTTTTCTTTATATTATTCTTGAATGATTGTTAATTATGTATCAAGACTATTCAGATATGTATCACTTATAATAGGAAAACTATAAAAGTTATGTAGGGTACATGAATTGTAATTATAATTAACAAATACTGTCTTTGAATTAAAGTTAATACTTTGAAACTGAATTATGTAAGAATATGATTAAAACGATCCCTTAGGTTCCAGGGATAGAGCCTGAATATTTTGACTTCTATATGTCAAAGTCTAAATGGATGATGGGTATTTGTTGGTGAGTGTACAGCTCTGGCTCTGCAAATAGTAGACGGACTTTTTTCGAATTTTCCGCATCGGCCAATGGGCGGACAACAGCGGAAAACCGGAACTCGGCTCTCTTTTGCTGATGGAATTTGGAAGATCCATCATTGTAGCTAACTTTCACTGAGAAGGCAACTTTCGAATGCATTCGAAATGAATTGTAATAACATTTGGGTGACGTGAACGGCGCTGCTCTCGCCGCCGCGCTTGTAACGTTGTACAGGATTGTACAGTCAATGAAAAATCAAGTGTCTGCGTGGACTGTGGACTTAGAGCATTAGAGTGGAGAGTTGTATAGCATCGACAGCAGCAGCGCTGTCCCAAGTACTCTGTGTGTGTGTATCGTGTTTTTTCGAAGCAGACTGTTGTCCCCACACTCAAATTATAGTCGACCCTCTGAAACGAAGTCGGAAAAGGACCTGAAACTGAATCCGCACGACCCTCCACGATGAACATCCCCAACGAGTACATCTCCAATGCAGAAGACATAGCCGACCAGGTACAATTTTTCATACAGAAAAATTCAAAACCTTAAATTGTCACGTCACCCGAAAAAAAAAGCGGCCGCTCTTCGCACAACGTCGAATTCTCAAATTGCAAAAGCAACAGGTTCAAATAAACGTACACATTCAGCATTTACAGACCCCCCATCAAAAAAAATACCCCCCTTTTTGTAGGTTATAATATCCCTTTAACTTATCCCATATGTCACCAAAATTTTGACAAATCTGGTAAACAGTTGACCCTCACTCAATGCCCCAGTAACCTCAATTCATTTAAATCTACATATAATGAAAGTCTAATTGGGCTTACTTTAAATTCCTGAAAATGTTACAATCAATTGATGTTCATAATCAATTTGTTTTTTTTCAGGCCATCAGAAAAGGCAAACACATCCTACCCACCATTGCCAGATTATGTCTCATTTCCACATTCTTGGAGGATGGATTGCGTATGTGGTTCCAGTGGTCTGAGCAGAGGGAATACATGAACATGTCATGGGGATGTGGAACGTTCCTTGCCACACTTTTCGTTTTCATCAATCTGGTTGGCCAGTTGGGAGGATGCGTTATGGTCATTGTCAGATTCAAAGTTTCCATCGCCTGCAGCGTGCTCTTCTTCATCGTCGTCCTGCAAACCTTGGCCTACAGCATACTCTGGGACTTCCAGTTCCTCTTAAGGAATCTGGCTCTTATCGGCGCTCTCCTCTTGGTCCTCGCCGAAAGCCACGCCGAAGCCAAGAGTCTCTTCGCAGGCGTCCCTTCGCTCGGGGACAACAAACCGAAGAACTACATGCAATTGACCGGCAGAATCCTGTTGGCTTTCATGTTCATCACCATTATCCGATTGGAATTCAACTTCCTTCAGGTAATTCACGTAAAACTAACCGAATTACCTTTAATCATTTTTAAATTTTTAGCTCTTCATTAACTTGCTTGGAGCAGCTTTGATGGTTCTAGTCACAATTGGCTACAAGACAAAATTATCTGCACTGATTTTGGTGCTTTTGCTCACTTTACTGAATTTTTACTACAACGCCTGGTGGAACATTCCCGAGTACAAACCTTTAAGAGATTTCCTCAAATACGACTTCTTCCAAGTAAATAACATCAATACACCTTTATACAACCAAATTACTTATTAATCCATCATTTTAGACTCTTTCTGTAATTGGTGGACTCCTGATGATTGTCAATTTGGGACCCGGAGGAGTTTCGATGGACGAACACAAGAAACGTTGGTAATCCGCGTGTGTCATTCCTCCCTTTGGACATTTTAGTGTTTTACTTTGGGTCTTTTAAAAAAAAACTTATCATTATTACTATCTTTTTTTTTAATTTAAACGATTTTAAATAGTTACTAAATATCATATAACTGACTGAACAGGTATAACAGAAAAGATTTGATTAAGCTTAAAAAAAAACCCTTCCACTTCATATATAGTATTCTTACAGAAATTATAAAGTTGTTATTATTTTCTTGAATTGTCTTGTGCAATTAGTTTTTGTATTTAAAAAAAGAACATAATGTTTGTGAGCAATTTGCGTCGTCTGAAAGTATATATAGTATAGCACAGATTTATTATTGACTTGTTTTCACCATTTATTATTTCTCTTTTCTTCGTGAACGAACGATGTAATTTCAGTGAGCATATTATTGTTTTTGTTTATTATTTTTTTAATACGATAAATCAGATTTATATATTATATTTTTTAATTCTTCTTGTTTTTTTATTATTATTTTTCTCATTTCTGTATGTATAAATGATTTTGATACATATTTATATACACACACATACATATATATATATATAGATATACATACAAAATTAGAAATGTATAATTTTCAATATCGCAGTATTTTCCCGTGTACATTCTCCTCACTCATTTGTTTCACCTTTCTATTGTTTGGGAAACTTATTGCTTTGTTGGAAGAAATATATTATTTTTTTACATAATGGTACACTTCCAAAGCACAGATTGTTCAATAAATTGTATCATATTTGCTTTGTTGTCGGTGTATTGTTATTAATTTTCATTCGAATTGCTTCGTCGACGTTTTTAATGACTTGATTGGAATATTATGACGCACTTTGCAACAGCATTAACGAACGACATGCGAATATTACAATTCTTATTTGAAATCATTTACGAATTAAAGCAAGAATGTACTTGAAAACAGAACGATTACTTCTGTAATCTTCATTATCAATAGGTAATTCGTTTTCTGTAATTGACTTCTTTGTGAAAGAAGTTTTTCTAAACTGGAATGAAAGGAAAGACTGTAATTCTATAATAATTGGAGTATAACTAGAATTGACTTTAAAAAAATCAGTCTAAAAACTGAGATAATTGACAAAACGATTCGATTTACAATTCTTATTTAAAATAGTCATTAGCTAATCAGACGAAGAATGTAACTAAAAACAATGATTACTACAGTAATCTCTATTATCAATAGGTAATTCGTTTTCTGTAATTGAATTACAATTGACTTCTTTTGGAAAGGACTTTTTCTAAACTGGAATGAAGGAAAAACTGTAATTCTAACTCTAAATCAGTCTAAAAACTGAGATAATTGACAAAAAGCTAATCAGAACAAGAATGCAGCTAAAAACAATGATTACTACTGTACTCTTTATTATCAATAGGTAATTAGTTTCTTGTATTTGAATTAGAATGGTCTTCTTTTGGAGACTCCTTTCTAAATTGGAATGAAGTGAAAGACAGCAATTCCAATCTTCCTCGATATACCTAAAATAATTGGAGCACAAAAATATTACTATATTCGACTTCGAAAATTTCAGTTTTAAAGCTGAAATAAATTGGCATTTTAACAATGTTATGAGCATTAGTATACTATTTTCGTAATATGTCAGATACTATTTGCAAATTCAGAACATCATATATTAATAGGAGAAGAAAACAACCATTCTTTGGCTCATATTAATTTGAAGTATAGCCTTATTATATGGATGTTCTCCAAAATTGTTGAATCCACGTATACATTGTTAAAGAGTTCTACAATTTCATGACCTAACGAAGATGTTACTGAAATACGATATTTGCAAATTCTGATAATAACAATACTATAGATATTAACAAAAGAAAACAAATGTGATATATTATGAAAGTACAAATATGGTCCATATTCATTTGAAGTATTCCCATTCAAATGAGAAATGAAATACACCCATACCTCGCTATAACGGCCCTCTTCAATAAAGCACGTTTTCGATCTACGGTCTAAAATGTTTTCCTATAACGGCGCAAGCGCAATAATTGATTCCTTATACGGTTTTTCGTTTTGCGGCCAAGTTACGTGGAACGTATCTAGGCCGTAAAGCGAGAAGGGTGTATCACTATGGTAATGTTCCCATATTATGTGGGTAAACTTAATATTATTGTTAAAAGATTTTCATGTAAGAATATGGAAATTATTTGTGATTATGGCATGAACTATTAGCATCTCTTTAATATTAAACCAACTTTACAGATGGGATAGCTCTTGTAAATGCAAATTATATAATTACTACTTTTATTATAATTCGTTTGGTTTCTACCAATTAATAAGCGTTGCCGTTAAGGTGCAAAAGCTAAATTACTTGAATTATAAAGAAGTTTTTTTTTTTAATTAAAATTTTGGATTTGGAAATAATTCACTTTAATTAAGGAACTTATTGCTTTATTGGAAGAAATATGTATACTTATACATATAAACACACTTCCTAAGCGTCATTTATTCAATAAATATTTGCTAAACTTTGATAAGTTTGCTATTTGGGTTTATTCTCGACGAAATCTTTGACTTGTTGCGCCAAATTCTTGTAGACAAGTGCTTCGTTGGAGTTCGGTTTACCGACGATTATAGGTACACCTTTGTCGCTGCTACTGTTAATTTCCTTTTCCAATGGTATATGCTGCAGAATCTGCGTGTCGAATTCTTCGGCAAGATCAGCAACACCGTTACCAAACAATTGTATATTCGAGCGACAAGCAGGACACTTAATGCTGCTCATGTTTTCCACAATTCCAATAATGGGAATATTCATTTTCTCAAACATCACACCGCCTCTTCGCGTGACTTGGATCGAAGCGGACTGCGGTGTTGTGACTAGAATCGCTCCAGTTATCGGTAAGTTTTGTAGAAGCGTTAAATGGGTATCTCCAGTGCCCGGAGGAGTATCGACTATCAAATAGTCTGTAGGGCCCCATTCGACTTGTCTCATAAGACGCTCTAAAGCTTGCATTACCATCAACCCTCTCCATATCAACGCTGCGTTTTCGGACATTAGAAACCCCATGGACATGCTAAAATCTATACATTTAATCATTTGTTAGAACTCGCTCCGCATTTAGACCAACCATTTAACGCCATAGTTAACTAAAGGTTCCATTAGGTTCCTGTCATTGAGAATAGGGGTGTCATCCAAGTTCATCATCAAAGGAACCGATGGACCAAATACATCAGCATCCAACAAACCTAAATTCTTTTCAGGAAATTCCATCTTCATGGCAGCTGCCAGATTCACTAAGAAATAATCATTTCATTGGATAAAATTACGCAAATAAGAATATATTAACCAGCAGTGGTTGATTTTCCAACACCCCCTTTCCCAGATGACACCAATATGATATCCTTTACATTTGGTATCGGTTTGAGCTTTGGCAGTCCTTTGGCCATAATCTGTGCCCTCCTCTTCTCCAAATCAGCCTTTTTGGCTTCATTATGAGTAAATCTCTTAACCTAAAACAAAGATTTCCAACAAGCATTAACCTCTAAACTCATTAGTTTAAGAACAACAACAATATTTACATTTCTAACAATGCTTGTACAATTTCTACTTAATTGTCTAAAAGTTGAGTACATATTCTTTGTCTTAAAATAACATTTATTTCGTCAGACCTTCAAACACAACTCATTTAAACTCAACTATTACACAACTTTAACACAACATCATTATCGTATAAATTTTAAAATATAAATAAATAATCCAATATGAAAACTCAAACTTAAATATCTATTTGTATTAAATTGTTCTTAAAGTATTACAAAAATATATAGATTATGAAAAAACTTATTTTTAATTGTATAAAATACAAATAATTATTGTAATATATAAGATTATATTTAAATATAAATTAAATAAGAAATATATCTTAATTTCCAATTAATACAAAATAGGGACATTAAGAATTGTTTCATTTAAATAATTAGTTGGTACCACCTGCTGTCGGCGTCGATAGCCGAAGAGGGAGAATAAGTTGCAGTTCGGCAGTCATTATGTCAATGTCCGTTTCCGCTTTGAATGTTCAAAATGTTTGCAATACAACTGAATTCAGAGAATCAATTCCTCTGATTCCTTTGCTGCATGTGAAGATTATTGTCATAGAATAAATCTAACTGGAATTTGGGATATTAGGTTAGTGAATAATCTTATATTAAATAAAAAATATTCGCATTGTATTGAAAGTCTCCTAATTTGTTCGTTTATCAAACAAAATTTGGTTCATAAAGATAACTTGTAATTAAGAAATTTGCGTTAATTTATTGCAAATTAGAGCGCTTGCAAAATGGCGGGCCGGCACGCTCCTCCTTCAATTTTTTATTGTTTAGTGTTGATACCAACTGATAGTTTGAATGCATTTTTATTGCAAAAATTTGACGCACTGGTTGGTACAATCGTTTTCACGCCATATTTGTGCGCGTCCCTTTCTTAACTTAGAATCATTCCAATTAGAAGCAATTAAGAGTGAAAATTGGTGACTTTTCATTAATAATCAATTGAAATTAAAGCGCCATTGTATTGAGCAGTAATCAATCACGTCGCTAATGACGCCATTGACGATCAATTGTGAGTAATTCAAAACTTTTTTTGCCCATGTTTTTTTCTTACAGTTTTGATATTTTGTATTACTTATTCGATATTTATATGGATGCAAGGTATTCTAAATACCAGGTCATTCCATGAGTATT
>JAFMTC010004405.1:25855-41931 GCA_018845635.1 Nicrophorus orbicollis | reverse complement strand
CCTCTCCGAACCATCACACGTTCCCCATACTGTACACCCCGCGACCGGAGCCGCCCGTGAGCCTGTACTCGGAATACATGGGCAACCCTTACAACCTCCTTCCTACTCTCGACAACAGCATGCCGACATTTCAGGCCCCCCTTCGAGACGATGAGACGGATCTACAGAATGACGGACGAAGCGTTGACGGCGGTGATCCAGGGATACAGGCAGATCTAGTCGACAGCAACTGCAATCCGACTACGATTACCACCACCACGACGACGACGCAGCAGCATCAGCAACTGCTGCCGCCGCCGCCGCCTTCGTCGACCGCCGCTCCCACGGCGAACCTCTTCCAGTCCGGCAACTACTTCTGCGGGGAGCAGACGCAGGTGCCCGGCGCCGAAATCCTTTTCACCTCCAACAACATTCCAATCCTCACGACCGAAACAAACTCGAACATCAAGTACATGTGAATCCATACATATGACGTTCACATTACGACGAAGACGACGACCTGAACGTGCATGCGTCAATTACGAGATTTGCCAAAATTAACAAACACATCCATTGTCTTTTGAGTTTCACGAAGCTGTCGAGGGGTGCAGAAACAAGGAAGGTAAAAGGGCTAAAGACGAGACAAGATATTGTTGTATTAAATATTATATTACTATAACTGTACATACATACTACATACATTATATACATATTACAAATGAGAAACTTATCAAGAAAGAAACTATGTAGCTAGCACCTCCGGAGATTTTCCCGTTTCGGCCATATGCAACCCAAGTAACTCCGTCTTTTTCTGCACACGTTTCTTTCACAGTCGCACAGGAAATAGATGTCGCCACCCGTCGCAGGAAGTAGATGGCTGCAACCGTTTATAAAAGCGACGCTCTGTAAGTTTTCAAAGTGATTCGATCGTTGCTCGTCAAGTAGAGCGCTACAGTTTAATAGAAACCGATTACCATTTGCCCCTTAACCAGATCCACTGTTCAATTCCAATCAGAAGATGGTTCAAATACTCACCCCTCGACCACATTCATCCTTCCATCCGTTGGCTAAAAGCGGGCTGAACCGAGTAGGCTCGACGCCAACAACAATCATTTTCCGCAAGAGAAGAAAATTAACGATTTCCGTTTGAGAATCTTCTCAGTCTGCGATTTGAAGAGAAAAGTATATCATTATTTTTTTACCAAATCAATTTCTGATTTCGAGATCTTTTGCGTCAAATTCGAGTTTGAACGATTGAGATTCTATTGTTTATAATTCAACATTGCTGAGAAATGGTTGCCTACGATTTTCTCGAACAATTTTCAGATTGAATTACAAGTATTCGGTTAACGAACACACAATCCATGCAAATTTGAAACGTCAACGCTTCCGAAATCTCTTAAACAAACGTCGTTTTACCAGTTTTCATGTGGAATTTACTGAAAAACCCAATTATTTCCTGATCTCAACATGTCAAACGACTGTTTTGTGAACGATTGAGATTTATTATTTTTTTATTATTCAACATTCTTGAGAAATGTAAATGATTTTATAGTCAAATCAATTATCAGTACAGTGGGTATTCGGTTAACGAATGTAATTAACCTCGAGTGATTCACAATAGAAAACGTATTCGGAAACGCGTTCATCTGCGTTAAAATTGAAACTATTTAATGTTACGCGTTTTCCTTTTGGCCAATTTCTCGAACGCACTTATTTCATGAATCGAACTTTAACAAGAATACATTCGTAAATACATCACAACTAGAGATAATCTTATTATTTTCGCGATCGACATACAGAATATATTGCAAAAACAGACACAAGTTCCAGTAGGTGATGCTTACAATATTTCTGCAACGAAACGTTGAAAGATATAACAAAACGAAATCCATCAGTAACAGTATTTTTGCAGAGCAAATTTAAATCATTTCAAAATGTTTGCGAATGTGATATGCGCACGTAACGAAATTTATTTAAACAAAACAACGTCCAGTAAGCAATCGTTTCCTGTTGCTAACGTTACTAACGAGTCTTCTTATCTTTGCTTATGTTGCCAAGGTGATTGCAAAACAAATTGCACAGGATGTTATTGTTGATGTTAGTAGTATCGACGATAATATTGTCGATAATCGCGTTTCTCTTTTGTTTGTCGTGCAATTCTCACGTTACACCAAGCAGTTTCGTTATCGCTTTTACACTGTTTCCAACGTAACCGAATCGCTTGTTTACAAAAGGGTTTAGATTGCTGAGCTGGCGTGAGAACCTTATCTTTTGTTTACGTAATTCGACTGTTGTTTTGTCGGGTGGGTGTATAAAAGCAGCGGTTCTCCGATCACTGCTTCACTTCCAGACTCGCTCTGGAAGAGTGAGGTCGTCGAAGTTAACAATTTTCCTTTATATTAATTAATTCAATTCTGTTTTGCTGCCATTAGCAAATTGTGCTCATACATTCATTGGCGATTTTATTTTCAAAACAATTAATTGATCTCATGCCATCGTTACTGCTATTGCTATCGATAGCAATTAGTTTTCGTTGTTGTTTGGTTGACATAGCAACTGTTACATCAATTGTTTTTCAACGATCAAACGTTTCATTTTCACTGTTACTGTCATTGGATGTCGACAACAAGTTGTTGCTCGCTTGACGCAGTCATTGTAACATCGATCGTGTTTCAATAATCAACTATTTTATTGTTGCTGTCATCGGATGTTGACAGCAATTATTTGGTTGACATAGTTGACAACTCCGTGTCGTAACAGTAATTCCTTATTGCAATCATTCGTTTTCGGTTTTTATTGCAAGGTTTTACATTAGTTTCATGTCCGAATTAAAAGCATTCTTTCCAATCATTCATCTTACATATATATATATATATATATATATACACATACAAAAAATTATCCGAATGACAGTTGACGTAAGTCAAAGTGATTGATATTTAGATATTCATTATTTTGTTTTCGAGTTATATTGGTTATCAATAAATCTCGAGATTTATTCTTCGGCTGTTGAATTTGCACTTCAAATTTTAAGTTCGTTCAAATTTTCGTTTCAAAGTTCGATTCATTGCACTTGACGTTTCCGGAACGATCTCTCAATTTATCTGGCACTGACGTATGTCAAGAGTTGTCAATTTTTTTATTACATCTTTCTGCGAATTATTAATACTGTTTTCGCTGTTGTTTCTAACTTATTTCTCATAACAAAACAATGATTGTTTGCTGATTGTCTATATACTTACATAGTGCGCAACTATTATCTTCCAATTAGTTTTGAACTGGTTTACCGCTTCGAATTGCAAATGTCATCGAATCGAAATTGTTACAAAGCAATTCACCATGGCAACAGCTTTATTTTATTTCTCGTCTTGTCAAGTTTTCGCCCGATTTCGTTCAAGAAGTAACTTCAATTAGTGTCGTGATTCATCGACGAGATTCACCTGTCAGTTGATCGAGAAACTCGTGAATGAACATATATATATATATATATTTACATGCAATTCCATCAAAACATGTGCGTAGAGATTCGATGTAGCTAAACTGTAGAATTTGATTTGGAAGCAATCGCGCGTTCTTCTAGTTTCGTTTCTATTTCAACGTTTGTTCTTGTTCCAACATTCAACAATTTCTCTAACATTTCATCTTGTTTCCTCAAGTGAAATGACTGTATGTTCGATGCGATTCATGTTCATCTATTGGACCAGAATGGTCAAGATTTACTGTTTTAATTGTAAATGTATTTCACTCAATAAGACTTAGGAATAGAAACGGACGGCATTTTAAGGGGAATTATTTGTATATTCTTGATCACTTTTCAAATATTACTTGAAAGATTAATTATGAAATAGGGGATTGCAATTTGCAATTAATTTTGACGTCGCTCTTCACAAGTCAGAGCTGTCATGTTGACGTTACGAATCTTTTGTTTTTCATAAACAATACACGATTTTGACAATTGAAAATGTGATTTGGACGAATCTAGAAATGAAACTCGAATAAGGATTGTAATTAAAGTATATTTAAAAAAGTATATTTCTGTATGGTTTTGTTGATGATGTTGATGGTGATTGATGGTGTTCAACACGTCACGCATATGAATGTTAGGTAGAATAGAGTGATGAAATGGCCGACGCCGTACAATTCGCTCCACTTGCCGTAGACGCCCTGCAGGATGTCGACGGTGGAGTGATTCTCGGCGACGTCGTCCATCAGACATCCGACGTACATCAGCATGACGACGGTGGTGAGCATGGAGTGGCGGTTGCAGAGAGCCGCGATCTGCGAAGTGCGAGTGCGCGAATGCCTGCAGTTCTTGCAGGGTTTGACGCGCACGCAGCAGTCGAGCAGGACGGCGAGGCGATCCTGGAACTTGGTCTGAGCGTACGAGAAGAGGCCCAGGGAGAGCAGGACGACGGACACCTCGACGCTCATCCCGTGCAGCACGGAGGAGACGAGGAAGGTGACGGTGATGGCGGCGAAGTAGCCGTACGGCAGCGCCGTGGGGAACACGTACCTCTTGAGGAACGTGTGCGTCGGCACGTTCCAGTTGGTGAAGACCGAGGCGAGCGACCTGGGGAATTCGATCTCCTGCGGGTTGGCGATCTGGTACGCCCAGCGGTCCGGCTCGTTGCGGAAGCCCGCCGCGACCATCGCCGCCGACGCCGAGTACGAGATGAAGTAGTGGCTCATCCTGAAGCACAGCGCTCGCCGGAACGCCACCACGAACCTGCAATACCCAACTGCTAGTAACAATCACCGTGACAACCGTCACCACGGTTATTCAGCTGGTTGATGATTTCAACTCACACGTTGTTGTCGTCCTCGATGATGAAGGTGCCGAGGCAGTTGCTGACGCAGGCGAAGACCGTAGCCAGGGAGACGTACTTGACGATGCTCCAGATCCACGCCAGGTCCTACAAAAAAAAAGCAGGCTCGAATTGATGCGACGGAGAAGAGGTCTCATCGGGATTGCTCTTACCAGGACTGTCCGAGACGACTCTCTCGCCTTGTACTGTTTGAACGAAATCCAGGGTCCGACCACCACGTTGGCCGGACACCAAATGTACCCGTTGTACTCCAGAAGCGAGGGCATCTCCTTGCTCTTGTACAGCTCGCAGGCCAACGAGATGATCTTCATCATGGCAATCATCACGACGCTGCGCATCTTCAGCCAGTCTTCGCGTGGCGGCCCGAAGAATTCGCTGCTCGCATCGCAACACATCAATCAGTTAATCGATTACAATCTCCAATCCTGGATCACTTCTAATACTCACCAGGCGATCAGGATTACGGCAAAGGTGGGCGCGATTGCGACGACCGGTTGCACCGAATGCGCGTTCAGGTGGTAAATCGCGTTGTACGACAAGAGGACCAGCGGTATCACGTAGATGGATACGATGTTGTCCATTGCGAATCCGAAGACGTAAAACAGTCCGAGGACCGTCGAGGCGATGTGCATGTTGTCCTTTTTATTCGCCACTGAGGGATGACAAACATAGAGATAACACTCATTTCATTCGGATGATATCGAAGAGCGATAATTACAGTATTTCGTTAGTCCGTGGAAGGCCAGGGAGTGCATCAGCAGCACCATGATGAAGTGCGAGGTCTGCATGATGGTGGGCAGCACGCAGTACTGGTAGACGCGCAAGAAGTTCTCATCGACCTCCTCGTAATAACCGTAATCATCATCGTTCATGAATTGATAATTCCTGCAACAAGATGCAAGGACAAGTTAACGCAAATCGCTATCAATTCGAGTGCACTTACTCCTCGGAATACATGGTTTTGATAACGCAAAAAAAACAATCGTTTTCTTCGAATTGAACTTTTTGTTACTCCGCTCCGCACTGCACCTAAACCAGAAATATACTAACTGCAAATAATACTCTGCACAAGAACGAAAGTTTCGGGAAGGAAGGGATGAAAGTTGAAAAGAAGGCATTTGTCTTTATTTCGTTTCTTCCAAATATTGATATATACGATAGTTTCTCAAGTAAATTTCCGTTTTGTTTGTTGCAAGTTTCATTTTCGTGGACATCCCTTCGTCAATTCGTCTTTAAACTGTCAACGATGACAGACGTCGTCAAAGTGACGGTCTAGAACCGTCACCCAGAAACAATGATGATGCAAAAAGAAACAATCTGATTGGTTGATATATCATAATGTTTGATATCATCATATATAGCAATGACAGACGTCATTTTGACGTTACCGGTTATCGAAATGTCATCGGTAACAGTGACAAGTTGTAAAGAACGATCGATGCGTTTATTTCTCATTAACGTCATACATTTGATTTTTTAATATAAATTTAAACTTTGCATTTAATGCGTCTTGATCCGTTTACAGAAACGATGTTGCGGTAACATTGACCAAACTAAAACCGAAAACCAATTGAAAACCGTCTTCTATCATTGGACTGTTGCATATACAAACAAACAAACAACTTATAAAACAACTTATATGAAAATCGTTGGAAACAACAACGAAGAAATGATCATCCCTCGATGTGATGACGCACATAGCGATGACAGATGTCATATTGACTTTATTCGTTACGTAAAACTGTCATCAAGAAACGAAACCATCATACGGCATTGACAGACGTCATTTTTATTTTATTTAAATCTGTCACATCGGTGACAAGTTGAAATGAAAATGATGCGTTCTTTCTCTTAAATTCCGATTCTTCTCGATTTTCCAAATCATCACCCCTCTGTTGACATTCGTACACTGTATTCTTGATGACATGATCAGTATTATGATCAACACACGTTCCTGTAACAATACGAGTTGATTCTATCTGTTTCTTTATTCGTCAAATGCCAAACAATCTTCAGCGGAAAAACAAAATCTTTACGTTTTGGTCAATTATATCATGATATTTTCGCTATTCTCACTTTATACTTTTGGATAATTAATTACGAATCCCCTTGCTTAAGAAGGAGGAGCAGGAGCACGATTCGAAATGTTATCATAAATTTGGAATTCCAATTAAGAGCGCAATCTATTTCCGAGCCGAAAAGAATTTTCCAATAATTTATCCCCGTTTTATTTATACGCTCGTTTCGTGGGAGGCTGCGGCGATGCAAATGACGATCGTAAATAAAAGAGTGAAGCAACACGCTCGTTTTTTGAGAGCCGTCACAGGAGAATTCCGAGTCTATTTCTCGCACTTCTCGTTCATATAAATATCAAAAGGACAACAACAAAACGAGAAACACGTATTTAATTACGCGCTGATACAAGAACAAAGAAAAAGTGTAACATCATCCGGTATTATCGAAGAAAACAAAAAAAAGCATCGTTTAGGGGATGATTCTTTGGTTGCATACCGTCGGAAACGAGTTTTTAATTTAAAATTTATCTTACCGCCTCGCTGCAGACCTCCACTTCTGGTTCGTTTCCTTCTGCAGACAGCTTTTGTATGTCCGTTTCTTCGCCGTTGTCGTCGTCGTCGTCGTTATTAATAGTGCGAATTTGCAAATCTTTACGAAGAGGACGACGTGCGGCGGCAACGGCTCATCCATATGACATGTGTCAATATCATATGTTCGATGAGGTGACATCTGTCGGTTGCTTTCATCTACTAAAACAATTGTTATTTACTTTTGTGTGTGGGTGTGTATATACAGTGGGTGATCGGTTAACGAACGTACTTCGATTAAAAACATCGTTCGTAAACCGAAACCTTAACTCTCAGAAGAAACGTGTTGTACGAATCTTTTCTATTCTATTTATTCGAAATCCGAACTGTTCGTTAACCAATCACTCACTGTATAGTTTTGTTCGTATCAATGAGTGAAAAAAAAACAAGTAATTAAGAGATAATCAATCAAATACAGTTATAAATATTTTGTCGAAATATCTTGCAGTCATAGTTTGCAAGATGATCATTTCACAAGTCTTCACTATTTCATCGAGTCTTTAGTGAATTCTAGTTGTGTTTCATTCTTATCATCTTCGAGATACGCAAAATAATTTTTGCAAATTTTGAATTGAAAAAATAAATAAATAAAAGAGAGTATCTTTTTGTAGTTACAGTATTCAGGTTTAAGTCTAATAATAATAAAATCTTTGCATTTTAAATCTATACTCGAATAATATTTTACATTTTCAAATTACGTGCTTGATTTCAGCATATTGTTTATTGCTATTGTACTTCCATCAGAGTTTGACGTCTGTGAAATGTCTATTCTATATGACAGTTTCAGGTTAACACTATAAAGGTCATTATTTATAATCATATAAAAGTTTGAGGTGTCATTCCTGACACATTCTATTCTATTACGCTTCGGTTTAGAGGTATTAAGATTTTGAAGTATCACCACTCGGCAATTGTCATTACTGACAGTCGTTATTTCTTTACATTTCGCTTCAGGTTAAAAGTGACTATTTACAGTTTTAATTTGTTGTTATATACAAGTTTCTCTCTCTCTCTCTCTCACACACACACACATGAAAGTACGAAGTAGTACATTTCGTTTCTGTCAGTTGTGTCGAGACAAGAGTTTTTCATATTAGAGTTTTGTCGAATGTACTTTTTAATAGTCGTTACGTCTTATTAGTGTATCATTTCTGACAATCGTTGTATTGTGTGTTTCACAACTCGTCAAATGTTATTACTAATTTCTATTTGTTTTTCTTGAATGTCATGAAATTTCGAACTTTCGCGACATGGCGAATGTCATTTTTTGACACAATCGTTTTATTGGTTCCACTTAAATGTTATGAAATTTCGAAGTTTCACGTCTTGACCAAATGCAATTTTTTGACACAATCGTTTTATTTGTTTTTCTTAACAGTCATGAAATTTCGAACTTTTGCGACATGGTGAATGTCATTTTTTGACACAATCGTTTTATTGGTTTCACTTAAATGCTATGAAATTTCGAAGTTTCACGTCTTGACCAAATGTCATTATTGACAGTCGTCTCATTTGTTTCGTGCACCAGTTCGAGGTTGTCGTTGTCATTTCTGACACTTGCGACTTGTCGTTGATTGATTGAGTTTCGACGTTCGTTCAACGATGCCAGTGCCGCTGCTTGTACTCATCGGAGGAGAAGAAGGAGCGAGGAGGAGGAGGAGGAAAGGAAACGGCGTCCGCGGCTCGCGATAGAAGAAAGAGCGATAAATCTTCGTCAATCGATGAGATGTAGAAGAAGACGAGGAATCCATCCATCCGGATCGACGGAAATTTACAGCGTGAACGTTGCGTTGTTCGTGTTCTCTTTGCGCCGTTTATTTTGCGTCCGTCCGTCCGTCCTCATCCTTATAGACGAGGTGAAAACGCCGTAGATGGTCACCGGCGGCTGGAAAATTCCTGTTTGCATTTTTCACGCCGTTTTTCCCGCGCGCGCATTATGTTATTACATAATGAATTCCGCGACGTTCCTCGACGTTTTTCGCATTCCGAACCACCGCCAGCATCCATCCAATTTAAACGCGTACACTGCTTGCTTGCTTGGTTATCATCATCCTGATCATCATCATTCCGATCATCACCATCACCATCATCATCACCGTACACGTTCGGTTTCGGCTGTATTTGTTTTTCGGAATTCCGCGACTGCAAATTACGCCGAGCGGAGGCAATACGATACGTGATTTTACGATCCGACTCGGTGCATATCATCATCATAATCATCATCGTCGTCCTCCTGAACAACAGCAGCAGCAGCAACAGCGTGTGTGTTTGTGTGCAATTTCATTCGATTGCGAACGACGGCACAGTAAAATACGCTCTTCATGGCCAGCAGAGGAGTCTCGGCTTCGATGGGCTTCGGCTACCTCTAAAATCGCTACTTTATTATTCTCACAACCAACAAAGTCCATTAACATTCGCGACGTTTTCCCTCTTTTCTTCTCTTCATTTTCGCAACGCAAAACACTTTACGCATTCGTCCCGTGCAATTACACTGAATTCAACTATTATCACGTTAATGACATCATCATCATTCGTGCAATTTTCATTCACTAATCGTATTATATTCGTATTGGTATTCAACACAAAAATTGTACTTTTTTTCAATCAAATCACCTTCAGCGAAACTACAAATTTTCATACGCACACAGATCATTCGTGATGATGCCGCTCGTTTTGAGTATCAATTTCTGTCATCAAATGACAGGTGACAGTTCTCGAACTGTCATTTCGACGATGATTGTTGTGATTCATTCTCTAATCAAGTCAATTTAAAGTCAGACGTTTTGAAACTGTCATATTTCTCCCGTCATTTCGATGATGATTATTGTGATTCATTCATCAAAGTTTATTTAACGTCAAACGTTATCGAACTGTCATATTTCACCTGAAATGATTTTTATTGTGATTCATCGCTCTTTAATCAAGTCAATTTAACGTTAGACTTCATTCGGCGCAGACATTTTCCAAGTGACATATGACACCTGTCATATCGATAATGATTATTGTGATTTGACGTATCACGCTTACAAACAAGATTCGTTACCCTAGCAACTATCACTGTTGCTTGGATAGCACTATATAATTTATTACTGTACGATGTTTAATAACTAATATTATTTGACAGATTAATTGTCACAAATGTTATGACATTTCCCCGATCAGTTTTCAATTGCGATCGCAGTGGGACGCTAATTTTTTCGATTTTTACTGTACAATTTCCTCAAAGAAGCATTCAAGATTATGCTGTTCATTTTAAGTAACAAGTCCCAAGTGACGTGTCACGCCGACTATTGTTCAATATATCACCTGTCATTTCGACGATGGTGATGATAATTGTGATTGATTTTTGTTTAAAATTCAGTCTGTTTCGATTTTCAATTGCGGTTTATTTTTGAATCTCGTAGCGATATGATGCTACTTGTTAACAATTTCGACGTCATCCGCTGAGATGACATTTCGTGCTTACACACAACAGCATTCGCACCACGAACTGTCACAAATCACCTGTCATTTCGATGATGACTATAATTATCGTGATTTTTCTTTTAAATCAAACCAATTCGCTATTTCCTCTTCGTTTTTAATTGCGATCGCAATGGGACACCATTTTTTCCCGTTTTCACTGTACAATTTCCTCACAGAAGCAGTAACATTTATTCCTGCGTAACGCTTTCAAATGACGTTTCACGTTTACAAACAACGAACTGTCATATCTCAACTAATGTCATTCTGTCAATGGTGATTTTCGTATTAATTTAACATTTCCGCTGTGTTTTTAATTGCGATGACCGATGACGTTCATCATCAACGTCAATTTCTACGCTTTGTCGTTGGGACTCTTACAATTTACAAATCACAGAAGCATTTCTGATGATACGACATTTCAATAACAAAATTCGCATTACGAACTGTCAAATCTCACATGTCATCTGTCACTTCGATGATTATTGTTATTTTCGTGTTAATTTAACATTTCCGCTGTGTTTTCAATTGCGATCACCGATGACGTTCATCATCAACGTTAATTTCTACGCTTTGTCGTTGGGACTCGTACAATTTACAAATCACAGAAGTATTTCTGATGATGATGCCGTACTTTTCAAGTACGACATTTCAATAACAAAATTCGTATTACGAACTGTCAAATCTCACATGTCATCTGTCACCTCGATGATTGTGATGATTATTGTTTTTTCGTGTTAATTTAACATTTCCGCTGTGTTTTTAATTGCGATCACCGATGACGTTCATCATCAACGTCAATTTCTACGCTTTGTCGTTGAGACTCGTACAATTTACAAATCACAGAAGCATTTCTGATGATGATGTCGTACTTTTCAAGTACGACATTTCGATAACAAAATTCGTATTACGAATTGTCAAATCTCACATGTCATCTGTCACTTCGATGATTATTGTTATTTTCGTGTTAATTTAACATTTCCGCTGCGTTTACATTTCATCTTACAACATATTTCATAGAAGCATTTCGTATAAATATTTCAAGTAACAACCGCTGCCCTCGGATGACATTTGGAGCTTAGAAACTAGATTCGTTTCCCTTAGCAACCATCATCGTTGCTGGGTAACACTGTACGAAGTTTAATAACTAATAAGTTGTTTTCTATGTAGGATGAGAGGATGCGGGTGAGAACCTTTCCCGTCATTCCTGCATCCGATCATCTCTTCTCCTGCTGTTCTGATGCTGCTGCTGCCGCTGCTGCTATATTTGCAGGATGGGATGCTGTGTGCGGCGCAGACGACGGCCGGGGTCTGCTCTGATCGTTGCTGCCGCCGCACGCCAGTCTCGCGGCACCTCGCGACCGGGACGAATTCGACAAAACACTCCTCTCGCTGCTCGTCGCCTAGCAACCGTCAACAAACAGTCATCATCATCATCAACAACAATAAAAACAAAATCATCAACCCTTAGCAAGAAAGCAGCAGAGAATCGAAACAGAGGTGGCGAGACTTGCTAGATTTTCGCGCTTCAAACTTGAGCCACGTCCGTCCGACGCTCGATGATGTCCAACGAGGAGAGGATTGAGTGATATGTTCGAATCCTGGGGGAGCAACGGTAAATTGATTGCATTTCAACTCATAAACAAAGAAACAACAACTAATCAAAAAACAAACAAAAACAAAGGAACAAAATGAGCATAAACGTTTTTCCACGCACACTATGCATTTCTTTTTACTCGATCATAAGACTTTCTCCCTCTCTCTCTCTCCATCTCTTCTCTTCACGTAATTATGAAGATTTATATATGTATATACATAAAAAAACTAACATAAAACGAATCGTGGTTTCTAGCCCGAAAGCCACACGGGCAACACGTAATTACCGCCGACTCTATGATCATTTTCTCTTTTTTTTTTGCTGACGACTCTTTCCACAAGAACAACCGATGCACGAAACGAAGAAGAAGAAACACAACATTTCGTACGAAATGATTGAGCATAATCGTCATCATCTTCTGTCACCGTCGTTCATCTGTTCCTCTTCTGCTGCTGCTTTTTTGTTTTGTTTCCTATTCCACGGCAACTCGATTAATGCGGGTCGTGAACTTTAAAAAGTTTTCGAGCCAAGATCGTGACCATCGATCGTCTCCCGATCATCGATTAAACTTAATTACGCTACTACTACTTGTTGAAAAAGTAACCGTTTTTTCTGCTAATACATCTTCAATTCATCTTAATTTCCTTTAACCCAATTCAACATTTTGACGTTACAAGTGTTTCTCTATTGATTCAATGTTGCAGAAAGAATCATTCGTTCTACTATATTTCTCCATATTTTGCTTCCTGCATTGTGTCTTCCGTTTTCATTTGAGTGTTTTAATATGCCTGTCAAAAAAAAAACAAATTCCAATTAGTTATCAAGAATATTTGACAGTTATCAACAGTCAAAAAACGGACTAATTATTCATTATTACTTTCTGAACTCGATTCTGACGTTCACGTTGCCATTTGACAGTTGTCAATTTATTGATATTCCTGCCAACAAAAAAAAATGTAACTAATTGCCTCGACGAGCGTTTCATTCCATTGGATAGTTCTCAATATTGTGATAGTTGATAATGACATCTTGAAATGACAGTTTGTCACTTTTGCGCTGTCATGTCAAAAGAACGAATGAATCAAAGAAACAAGTTCTGTTGAGATTCAAACATCACTTGTTCAGTTTCAAGGCGGGCTGTGATTATGTTAATGATGATGATGATTGTGATGTTTAGCGATTGTGTTTTTAATGTGAAATTACGCAAGTTATTTGCATGCGTTGCGTCAGAAAATCGTCCGTCATTATCGATTCGAATAATGGAAATCACTTGTTGTTGTTGTTTTTCCCCTCTCTCTCTCTCAATTTGACTTTTTCATTCGTTTCTCAACAACGCGAGTTGCTTAATCCGAGAATACGAAGTGGAAGGATGAACGTTTCTGGTGAAAGTGTTCCTTCGGCGTATATTCCTCTTGAGCTCTTCTCGGGAGCAGGAAAAAGGAAATTTCCATTTTCTGGCTGCGGAAAATTGGAGCGTGAAAAGCGCTCTCCTCTCTCCATCTCTCAGTTGGATATACATACACAGACAAAACTCATCGTGCAATTTGTCGTCTCGAGAGTGTACGTAGCGCAGGAAAGGGTGGAGAGAGAGATGCAGAAGAGAGGATGGATAATCCTGAGCCGTCGCCGCCGCCGCCGCCGCAGGACGAATCTCCTTCCCTTCGTCCCTTTCTCTCTCCCCAACCCCATCTGAACTATACACTACGCCGGTTTCTTTCTTTTTTGACTTTGATGGACCCTGGAGCGGCCACCCACAATCATCCCTTCATTCATCGATATCCGCAGAGCGAAGATTCGATCTCTTCAATTCTCATCTGCGACTCTCATCGATCCATTAGCGTGTTCCACAATCAACAAGATGTTCTTTACTCTTGACCACGCAACAATTTTCTTGATCTAACCTAATTTCATATCCGTATCGATTACACTCATTTACTAACCACGTACGGCACGTTATAATTGCGTTAACCAATCTTTCACAGATTACCCCAATGTTCGGGGTACATTCTTCTTTTTTTTTTAATAAATTTTGAAACCACAATGCTCTTTACACTTACACGACACATGTCAAAGTGACAGATGTCATCGTACCATTACGATGACATCTGTCAATCCTTAATTTATTTCGTTGAATTTATATTATTTAACATCGCCCAGTCATCATCGTAATTGAAGCGTACCAATATGAATACATAAAGTGACAGACCTCACTTGAACCATACCGATTTGACGTTAGCATTTGTTTGTTTGTTTATTTTTTAAATGGTATTTTGTGTCAGATCCGTATTACTTTGAAACTTTTTTTGACCTCCTGTATGATGAGTGTCATTTTTCTTCCAAAAACAACACTGTCGCATTCACATGATCATCTGTCAAGATGATGACAGATGTCATTAATCAACTTTCAATTTGTCGTTTGCACTTGTTTTTCTTTATATGTATATATATATATATATATATCTATGCGAAAATCTGCTGTTATTGTACAACATTAAGTAGATTTTATCGATCCATTAAATAACTATGAACTATCCGCCTCTCATCTCGTCGTTTCTGATGGTAATCGTCGCTTTGCAGAATGTACCGTTCTCTTGCACTTACATCCGATTCGCCGAGACGTTCGATGGTCGTGTCAGAGACACGGTTTTTGTCTGTTTTTTGGTTAGTAGACATGTGAACTTGCACCAATAAAAATGGTTAAATCGAGCGAGAGAAACATAAAGAGAGACAGAGAGAGAGCCGGAGGCGGGGTTGTTTGTATATTTAAATCAATGAGTTTCTCTCGTCTCGTCGCAGTTCGTTCGTCCATCCATCCATTTATTTCCCAGGACGGGCGTCTGTTTGATGAATGCCTAATGGCCGGATTGATGCTGCTGCTGCTGCCTACTGCTCTCATCCCCCTTCGCCCCAACCCCAAGCTGGGACCTGCTCATCTTCCCCCCTGCTGCATTTAACAGGAGGTGCAAAATCGCAATTAGCGAAAGCGATTCTCTTCTCCGAACCATTTCCATTCGAAATCGAATCATCGCTCCATCACTTCATTCAGTAATGCATGTCAGAATGACAGTTTCACATCACCTGTCTTCTGATTGCGATCCCCAGTTGTTGGCTCACCATCGATTTTTTTTGTATAATCGAATAATCGTTTAAATCTTCATCTATCTGTTCACTCAGAAATACGTCAATTTGACGTTTTACACATTTACAGCTTTTGAGTTCGTTTATCGTCGGTTTTCAATAATCGAATAATCGCTTTTCCTTATGTCACTATGACAGTTTAAGGTATGACATTTCACATGCAGATTGATGTCACGTCATCGACGATTTTTATTAGCTTTCGGTTGTCTCACTGACATAACTCATGTGATTGACACCGACCAGTTTATTTCGTTCGTTCGATTTTCGAATCATTGCTATTCATTGTATTCACATAAAACATATTACCTGAAAATAATGGTTTTACCGTAACTTATCAATTCTACAGTTCTGTCAACCATTTACATCTTCTTGATGGCAATTTCCTATTTGATCGTTGCTAAGGTGATATTTTCAATCACAATGACAACGTAACAAAGTATCCTATTGCTGGAAAATCTATTTTAACAC
>JAFMTC010004405.1:0-15149 GCA_018845635.1 Nicrophorus orbicollis | reverse complement strand
CTCATCGATACTGATTCATCACATTGCTTTGACAATTTAAATGTCACGTCAAATGACAATTGATCTCATCGAAACTGATTCATCACATTGCTTTGACAATTTAAATGTCACGTCAAATGACAATTGGTTACATCGATAGTGCTTCAGCACGTGCTTTGACAATTTAAATGTCACATCAAATGACACTTGATTTCATCGATAGTGTTGAAGGATACGTTATTTTATCAATGATGATTTATCACGTGAATTGACAATCAAAACGTCAAATCAAATGATAAGTGCACGGAAACGTATGATGTTAAACATCGAGTGACAAGCGCAATAGTAGCTACGACACGTAGATGTATCTTATTTAAAGCGACGCTTTGCATCGCTTTGACAATTTAAACGTCAAATCAAATGACAGGTGCAATGTGTCACTTGAATAAGAGTCGAGTTTTGTGCGTCGCATCTTGCTTATGCTGACTTCGATATTGCATTGACAGATGTCATTTTGAAGAGCGTTGTTAGCGCATGGATCGAGATGAAATGGATGGAGGAGGAGAATGCGAGAATGAGTTATGACAGCCCCCGGGAGAAGTGGTAGAAGAAATGAATATTTATAAAGTCTTTCAGACTAAAGTCTGGGACGGCGTGCGGGCAATAAATTTTCGTGGTGAACGAATGCGAGAAAGAGAAACGGACAGAGAGCGCCGGCTGCGCAATAAATAAACAATTTCTAATTTTAAGTATGTGTGTGCCGCACCATACCAGCAGCCGCCACCTCCTCCTCAACTCCCCCCGCGGCTCATCCGTCTCCTCGGCCTCCCAAGATTTTTCGGCGTCCGTCCTTCGTTCAAATATTTAATTAGCCCTCCGGTAGCCGAAGCAACGATCCTCATTATTTCTTCATCATCTCTCCTTCTCGCATCTTTTCAATTGGATTCCATCTCTTCCCATCCCATTCCCATGACCATCAATTCTCTCTCTCTATCCTCCTTCGGATCGCAGCATCTCTCCGATCTCTCGATTCTAATCGCAGGGTTTATGCGACGATAAAAATCGCAATCTATTCGAGTGGACCGTAATTCGATTTGTGTGCGTGGACGTAAAAATTCGATGATCGTCCATCCGCAAACTGGGAAGCTGCAAATCCATCCTGTCCACTTGGGACTACTCTTATTTACGGTCTGGACCCTCACCCTTATCCCATATTCTTCTGCTTTTACACAATTACAATATTGTTGATGGACGATATTCTTCACTATTCATTAACAAAAATCTTCCAAACGCATCGATTTTTGCCATCATCAATTGGGGTACTTTCCATTCGGAGTATTTTCCCCACCCGAGCAACGTCAAAGTCTTAATGACATGGTGTAAGCATTCGCAGAATCACCTTAAAATACTATGTCATACACACAATACATTGACTTGTTGTCATGGCAATACTATCAACATTTATTTACTGACAGTTTTGTCATCAACAATCAGTATTATTAATCAAAGAAAGTGACGAAATCAAACTTTTATTTTGCAAATTACTACCGTCGATTATGACATTTATTTTGTTAAACCGTCATTTTGTTCAGAATGTAAATTATGACATTTTTTTGCTGTCGCCTAATCATCAAATGACAGTTACTGTCGCTTTACTCAGAGTGCTTGTTATTAGCAAACATCTGGAAAGAGACAAAGCTGATAATATTTGAAAAATTGCTTTGTTGTTGTGGCAACATTAACCACATTTATTTTCTGTCAATTTTGACGTTTTGTTTTCACTGTTATCTAATAACCGTCACTTGGTTCAGTATGTAAGTTATTAGCAAATAGCTGGAACAGGACAAGGCTATTCTTGGCAATATTTTGTTCCTTTGTTCTCAGGGCAACATTAACCACATTTATTTACTGTCAATTATGACATTTCTTCTTCGCTGTCATTTAATCATCGAACGACAATTAAAGTCACTTTGCTGAATGAAGCGAATAATCGAATAAAGCAACAAAAGTTGTAATATCACACGCAGGTTGTAGATTTACTGTTTGTCAGCTGTTAGCATTTTGCTTTTTGAACTATTTTGTTTTTGTTCTTTTATTTAGTTCAAATAGAGTATCTAAAATTCACCTGGCATGAATATATCTATGACAATTTCCATTTGATGTCCAGATTTCGTTGCAATATTAAAAGCACTAGTTTCTATCTTTGCTGCACGTAAAGAGAATGTTGATGTTCTGGTGGAGGATCCGGGTAATTCGCATCGCGCAATTTATCATCGTTTGGTTACTTTAACTTTTACGATTTCGGTTGTCATACCTGGTTGTCAAAGCGCTTAATTTCCGGTTGTCATCGTTTCGTGATTGTTCGACTTTTTGCAGTGGACAGCAGGAACACGCCGATCCTGCGACCGCACGACGATGAGGACTCGTTTCCGGTGCTCTGCGACAGGGAGCTGCACTCGCTGCACCGCAACGTCCCGGCGCTCAGGCGTCGCGACGTCGACACGGCCACCATCAAGCAGCACTACTACCCCGAAGGTAACCAATAGCGACCACAACAATTCACAAACAATTTACCAAACAATCGTTTCCGGTTTTTTTTCCCCCGTCATTTCACTCTCTTTGTCAAGTTATCCGAGCAAACTTTTGCGCGATAAAACCGAAAGATAAATTTCGCAACAAAGCGAGAGATAAACGTCTGCAAGTCTTCTCGTAATTGTCGACGAAAGTTTCGACAATGCGGCGAAGTCGCTTATCAGCGCCCTCGTTACTCGGCGCGCGCGGAAACTTCTGACTTCCGGAACCGGAAGATCCGCCATTCCGACGGAACGCTTCCGGCAGATTGCGACAATTATCGTTCGCTGCGAAAATCGAGAACACATCTATCAATTGACACATTCAACGACATCTTTCAATTGACTGTATTTGGAAAGTAATTGGAAATTACGATTTTTGACTTGGTAACCATTGCTGGTAATTGTTGAATTGCGCGGTTGGCGGCATTGATGCCGTTGGCAATAATTGCGAGTCCCTTTTGTTTATTTGTTTGTTCGTCGTCAGGCGGATGGGGATGGTTGGTGTGCGGGGCCGCATTCCTGGCGCACCTGTTGACTTCCGGCCTGCAGCTGGCCTTCGGACTCCTCTACATCTACACCATCAAGTTCCTGGTCAAGAGGCAGCAGCAGCAGCAGCAGCAGGATTCGTCGCCTGCGGCCGCAACTTCGACTTCCCTCGACGGCGTCACCATCCACCACGATTTCTACGTAATGGCAACAGGTATGATGCCGTAGAACCTTTAAATTAGGGAGTCCAATTAGGGCCTCATTAAAACGAGACGGCCCGGGGCGCTGCACACCCGTATTCACATCTCGGAACGAGCGACCTTTCATTGTTTTGTTTTTTGTGTTCGTTTTGCCACGCTTCCGGTGGCCCTTTTGTTTCGAACGACGCTCGATTTCCAGCGCCAACTGATAATTCAAATTTTCACTTTCCCAATCTATTTATTCCTTCGAATTGATTCCATTTATGCTTTGTTTCGAGCCAACCGAAAAGAACGAAAAACACCAATTCCTTCATCAAACATGTTTCGAATCGCATGATTTCCGTGAGAAGAAATATCGCTGCAGGCGTTATTCGCTTTGATGTTCACTCTCCGTCTCTCTCTCTCACACACACACACACACACAACCTATGTATATGTTATTTGGGTGGAATGTTCTCCGAATCACAATGGTTTTAATCCACAAAGTCTGCTCGATGCACACGCTGCACCGGTAGATCATCCATCGTCGGATTTAATGGAATTTCCGAGCAGGATTTCTGCCTTTGACGCATCATTTTAAAATTGCAAGCTCTTAATCCGGGCAATTCCGGTACGCGAACCAACTTTAACCAGTTCTAATTTTGATATTTGTATCTGCTTTTCCATACTTTGCTGGACTTTGTCAGAACTCTGTGACATTCTCACGTTTAATCTCTCAGGCACGTATAGATTGACTAAAACATTGCTTATATTGATGTTTTTCCCAATTAGATTCTTAATCTATTCATTTTTCGACTTCTGAAACACGTAACTTTCGAACAATAATTTGTACGTGAATTCACGAAAAAACGGTTTAACATCACTTCTTGTTGTAATATTTCTTCGGTAGTGCACTCATCTTTGATCTTCAACTTGAATTTCATGAATTCATTATTTACTCATGAATTTAATTGAATTTATTTCACATAAAACTACAATTAATGTTAAGTGTTATTGAATCATATTTTTCTTCATCAAAAACTTAACAGGAACATTTCTTTCCTTCATATTGGATTTTGTCATTAATGTGTTGCACCTTTTATTTACTAATTTCTTTTATAATTACATAAAACTACAATTAAACTAATCCTCAATTGGAAGACGTAAAGTTTCTCTTTTTGCACTGCAAACGTATTTTTTTACATCTTTTTAATGAAGTAAACATTTTCATCTTCGGATTGAAAACTCCTTACGCATTTCCTGCTACTTCTACCGGTTTGAAACCAACTACAAATCTATAAGACACGTTTCTTCTATTGGAAATATAATTCTATTCGGAGCAAATCTAATCAGATTCTATTGAAAACTTCTTTCAGAAATGTTTACCTGAAAACTCTTTACGCATTTACTGTTTTCACACAGCACATTCCACTACACGGATTTCACTTTACTAATTTTTGCGCTTTCGACATCTGCTAGGAGCAGCATTGATTCCGGTTCATCATCGATAATCGAAGGAAGGAAAACGTCTTCACCGTGTTGCGATTCTCTTGCGATTCGTGTACTAATCTTTTGTACTAATCTGATTTGCTGCTGTCGCGACGTCCTGTTGCCATGGTTACGACGATCTTAACTAATTAACGCGTGCACACTAATTACACGTATGAAGCCAATTTGTTATCAACCTTAAACACAATGTTCTTCAACGTTCGTTCTTATGTAAAAGAGAAAAAAAAAACGTACTTTTTCTCTATGCATGAATGAATATCTCTTGGAATCTGTCGTTAACATTGATTTCTCTATTTACTTTTTTTGTCGGCGTTACTTTCTTGCAATGGATTTCGAGCATTTTCCCAAGTTAATTTCGATTTTCCATTTCCAAGTTGTTTTCGTTCTTGTTTTATCACTGGTAACAGACTTTTAGTCGATCCCCAACTCAATCTACGTTTCGTTTCCAAGACAACTGACATCTTCCTGTTGTCATGACGATTTCACTGTTAATCTTCTGTGTTTTGTATATTGTTTTGTAACAGTTCTATTTTCGATTTTCTGGTTGAAAATACCGTTAATATACGGTAATCAAGTATGCTTTGGAATATAATTTGTTTCTTTTTGTTTTAGTTTTTCATGGCATTCTCAAATATCTTCAATTATTTTTCTCATGATTTGTTGAAGAAAAAGTCTATTGACGAAAGTTCGCATAATTGTTGTTTATTTTTAACCTTTTTTGGTAATTTTCTTTGGATTTAAACTAGTAATGTCAATGCTATTTTCGTATTATTGTTGTATTTTATTTCCTTTCGGCGTGACACGAAAGATTGACAAGAGATTGACAACTATTTGTTGTTAAATTTCTTCGGATTGAAACGGAAGAATTTCAATCGATTCTTCATGGCATCCCTATTGTGTTTTATTTCCTTTCTTCATACCACGAAGAAATGCAACAATCTGTCGGTAATTTTCTATAGATTGAATCAAAAAATTTCGAAACCATGTTCTCTAATTGTACACTATTTTTATCTTAATTCTTCATAGAATCGTATTGTGTTTTATTTCCTTTCCTCGTACCACCAAGAAGAATTGTAACAATTTATCGGTAATTTTCTTAAGATTGAATTTCTTTCCTCGCAATATGTCAAAACTGACGAGAGATGTCATCTTATTGTTTTTTCATTCGTTGATTAGAACGTTTACGTTGCAACACTATTTGCTTAGATTTTCATCTGAATCGAAAGTATATCGGGTGCATCGCAATTTCCATTGAATCATAAATATATTTCCTGAAGTTTCTGATAATACTTATCATATCTTAAAAGTTACAAATTTATTCATCTTTTTGTAGAAATACGTGACTTTACTATACAAATACGTGACGATTATATAAAACCATGAAAAATAATCTAAAACAATGATCTAATTCTACACTACGTGCATACTAATTTCATATTTTTGTCCACTGGATCCATTTTATCTTGAAATTGTAAAGTAAATTTTGTTACTTTTAATCTTCCTCAAATCAGTCTACATAATATATAATTCATACTGTTTCTCATTCTATATGCTAAATTATACAAGTTTGATTCATTTCTATTAGAAACGATCATAAAACTTAATTTGTCTCTGCATATTAGTCTATGCATGTTATCTATTTACTTTTTAAGTCAGTGTTACTTTCTTGCAATGGATTTCTTACATTTTCCAAGTTGAACTTTGAATTAGTTCCTTTATCCTTGTCTTTAATTCTACACTGCGCTGAATTCAATTTATCTGAAAATTAGAAAGAAAATTTGTTACTTTTTGCATATTTCGTATCATTTCTATATTGTCGTTGTGGAGTTTGTTAGGATACATTTTGTGGTTTTAAAAAATAAATTAATTAACTATTGACTATTTAGGACTTTAGGCTCTAAGATTAATTACAAAATACTTATTGAAAACATACAATCAATTAACCTGAACCTGATTATGAGGAATAATAGGTTCGTTAACCCGAAGTTATAGAGTATCAAATCTACATCTTTTGGTGATATCTCTAATCTGTAAAGTAAATGCTACTTTTTTTTTGAACTAAAATTATTTATTTTCGAAAAATTTGGCAAGAATCGTGTTTTGTTTTGTATTTAGCGATTTTATTGTTCGCCTCGGAGACTTTAACGACCGGTCGTTAATTTGAAATGTCTTCATTCCGGACGATCGTTGTCAACCACTTTGTTGATTCGTAGCCATTGGATATATATTTCACATGTATCTGTATATGTAAAAATAGTTTTCTTTTTCCGTGCACGATGAATGGTGTTTAAAGCGGCCAAATTAATTGACCCAGAAATGCGTATTATTTATGCGAAACAGAGAAACGAATAGCGACAAACAAACTCGTTAATTAAAAATAATTGCACGTCACGTTGACTCGCCACGTCATTGCTTTTGACGTTGCTGCTGCTGCATCTTTCAACTTGACGTAAGCTGTCAACTTGACGTAAGCTGTCAAGTTGACGTAAGTTGAAGGATGCAGTTGACGTAAGTTGTCAGTTGAATTTGTTGTGTGCGTGTGTGGAATGTAATGTTTTCGTTTTATCCTGTTTGTATTTTCGATGTACGGTTAGCTTTTTTTTTTGGTTTGTTTCGGCCCCCGAAGCACACGGTCAACTCGATTTAATTAGACATTATTTATATTGAATAGTTCGGGGCGCGGCATCGACCCAGCAATCTCCGCCCATTAAATGCGGATACCAGAAAAAGGATGTCTGTCTCTATGCCACGTACCTACTACACCTACCTTCCTACCTATTACCTCTCTTTTCCGCACAACCTACGTGTGCGTGTGGGCTTTCTCTTTCTCTTCGTGCAGGCGACTATGACCATATCTCGCTCGATGACCATGATGATGATGATGATGATGCTTAGTAATCGTCTCATTTTACAGTTTTAATTACACTTTCCAAATCGGTTCAATAAAAACGGATATAAATAAGTAAGTATGCTTGTGAGAATGTGTAATCTGGTCGTGGTGGCACCTGTATTCTCGCTCTATCTCCTCCAGCCAAGCACGTTCCCCGAGAGATCGTGAACCACCTTATTTATGTGATTGCGCCCGATTAATTTGAATTTTATCTCTTCCTTTCGGACTGCAGTTCTCCACTATCGTGGACATAATCATCTCCGCTTCGGCCTAATGACTTGACGAAAATATCGTAAAAAGTAAAAGAAATTAATCCTTTTTCTTTCTATCCAAGCAATTGCATTCCGTTCGGATAATGTAAGTGAGGAGCATGTTCGAAATAACTCACGAAGTTGATGTGTTCATGGGCGTCCTGCACGGTTGATTTATGCGAATCTTAAATTAATTTTTCTTTGAGCGTGTTTCGTACACTTGAGCGCATTCTTTTCACGAATTATTATCTGCAAGTTATGTCCATGCTATTTCTCTTAATTGCAATTAAGTGTTTAACTTAATTAAGAGGAAACTTATTACAAATAACTTTGGAAATATCAAACATTTGCTTAGAAAGTTACCATGAAAGTTTTTAGAATTTGTTAAAATAATTGTCGTTTGATTGTCAATTTTGACGTTGACATTTTGATGTCATTTTGTTTGACGTTTGTGACATTTTATTTTTCTTCGCTTCTTATTTTGTTCGGACACTATAAGTGAAAAGCATGTTCTAAATAACTGAAATCTTTGAGCGTCTTGTGCAGATGATTGATCGTCCGATTCATACGAATCATAAATTATTTTACTTTGAGCGTGTTTCGTACACTTGAGCGCATTTGTTTTACGAATTAAATGATGGTTGTTTATTTGCAAGCAGGTTTTGCTTTGAAGTAATATTTCTTATTTTCAATTAAGTATTCAATAAATAAAGAAAAACTATGAAATTTTAACGTAGATTGCTGAGAATTGGAACTTCCTTTCGAATAGGTCTTCCATTAGTTGGTTTAATGAAATTAGTTCCTATTTTACTGACTTTATCTATATTAAGAAATTGTTGCAAATAAAAGCTTTGGTAACTTTTTTGTAGATTTCCATGAAAATGTTTAGAATTTGGTAAAAGAATTGTTGCAATCTTTTGTTTGTCAATTTTGACGTTGGCTGTCAATTTTTGACGGTTGTAATATTTTTATGTCGTTTGCGTTTTATTTTGTTTACGTTTCGCATATTTCGTTGTTGTTTTTCAGTGTTGATTTGTTGTTGTTGGTGGTGATTTTGGAGGAAGATGAACGAATTGAAGGGAAAATTCGTGAACATCGTGCTGAGCGTGGAGGAAGGCCGCGGCTTCGATTCGGTGAAGAATCCCATGTACGTGACGGCCAACTTCAACGGACGTGTGATGGAGTCGGACGTGGTGGAGGCCCATCCGAACGTCATCTTCAACACGGAGATGGTGTGGGAGACGGAGAAGAAGCTGCTGCGGAGGGCGAGAGGAGCGTACGCTCGAGTCCGCATCGAGTGCTTCACCACGGAGAAGAGATTCGTGGGATTCGTGCTGCTATGTCTGCGCAGCGCTCACATCCTCGCCTCCAGCAGGACGTGCTTGGAGGTGCCGTTCACGTGGAACCGTCTGATTAACGTGCCCAGCGAGTTCAAGAGAGGCACCCCGGAGCTGCACGTCTCGCTCACCATCAGGGATTATCTGACGACGAGCGCGATCGCCGATTTGCCGCCGGCGATTCCTCCGCAGACGTGTTGTCCGCAGGATGAAGTTGATGAAGATAATGTCAAGATCGACGATAAAGTGCGAATCCCGATCAGGTACGGAAGAAATGGGTTTCTGCAGGTTGGCAGAGACGACGAGAAGCTGGACAGGTTTCAGCTGAAGATAACGTCGAAGATGGCCTCGAACCTCGACACGCTGCTCCCGGAGAGTGTGGTCTTCAGCCAATCGCCTAAGAAGTACCATCTATCGTTCGACGTGTTCGGAACGCCGGTGAAGACGCGCACGTTCGCCAGAGATCTGCACGAAAACGTTAACGTCAACGAGACTGTCGTCGTCAACCTATTGAGCAACGTGCAGGTGCTTTCAGCGTACTTTCAGCAATTTCCCACCGTCGAAGTGACGTTCTTGAACGATCAGGCTAGTCTGGGAAGGACCCAAGTCGATTTCACCAGGTTCGACTGGGAGATGAAGCAGCACGAACCGGACTGGACGAGGATGGAGTTCGAGGAAGACTGCGAATTCGACGGTGAAGAAACGGAGATGCGTCGTCGTCGCACTCCGACGTTGGGCGTCAAAGCCCAGGTGGAGAGATTACGAGAAGTCGGACAGGGAGACAAGGAGGTGCTCTCCCCGAAGGTCCGTTACTCGCCATCCCCGCAATGCGGTGAGCTCTTGATTGAAACCAAAACGCGGCCACAAAGCAACAGCGTGGATCGCGTTAAACCCGTAACGATCGACAAGGAGTCAACGACTACGAATACCGAAACGGCCATCCTACA
The DNA here is from genome assembly GCA_018845635.1 of Nicrophorus orbicollis. Classification (NCBI taxonomy): domain Eukaryota; kingdom Metazoa; phylum Arthropoda; class Insecta; order Coleoptera; family Silphidae; genus Nicrophorus; species Nicrophorus orbicollis. The sequence continues at coordinate 4,998 of JAFMTC010004405.1, read as the reverse complement.
AAGCACTTCTTCGCCCCAACTGCAACCAAGAACAGACGACGACAGCCTCGACGTTTTCCAGCAATTCTGCCTGGATCTGATCGTAGAGAACTTCACGTGGCGCCGGCCGCCTCCACCGAAATCCACGCATTGCTACTTCAACTTTCAACATCCGAAATGCAACGCAATTCTGAGCGTCAAGGCCGACTTGGAGCGGCAGATCAATCGGCGGGTGCAGCTGGAGAAGGTCGTCTGCAAGCTGATCTTCATCTCGACCAAAACGCGCGTCAAGCGAATGCTGTCGACGCATTCGCCGCGCATCCACTTGGTGGATTCGAAGAAGACGAGATTGTCTCAAGACTTTGGCGTCGATGCGAAATTGATCAGCTTGCAGCAGCCCGAACTGACTCAATTTCTATCGCTGAAGACGCTCAAAGGAGAGGAACTGGCCGACGTCTCCGTATCTGTCTTCCTGGAGGTAGCGGATCTCGGAGCATCATCGCCCAAATCCAACTATGAGCTGCTTCCAACAATCTTGGACGATAGCGTAATCATATCCGATCTTGCGCAGTTGGAACTGTGGAAGCAGGAGGAGCGCGATCGGTTCAAGAGCGAGATGGAAGCGCTTCGGAAGCGCGAATTGCAAGTGCTGCACAAAGATTGGATTTCGCGAAAGAACAAGTTGGAGAATGATCTTCGGAATAACATCACGCGCTGCAAGAAACTATCGCGGCAGCTGAAGAAAAGCGCACATCGCGCCATGATCGATAGGGCCGTGGAGTCGCGAAGAAAGTCCGATGGAGGCGGCGGTGGCGGTGATGAGGACGAGGATGAGTTCAATCTGTACATGGAGATACACAAGAACGCAGTCAAGTATTCTCTGTGCGAGACGCACGAGTTGATCGAGAAGATCAGTCGATTGGAGAGGGAATGCGTGGTGCTCAGGGACTTGCTGGCCGAGCAGGAGCTGGAGATGGACGAGATCAGGAAGGACGCGTTGACCGGCGAGCAGACGCAGACTCTTCTGCTCGATCTGAAGCTGCTGGAGGAGAAGTACGAGGAGGTGCAGAGAGATAAGAACTACTTCAAATCGGAGTGGGAGAAGGCCGTGAAGGAGGTGCACCAGCTCAAGGTGGAGGATCAGAAGAATCTGCAGAGCAAGATCGCCATCGAGAAGGAGCAGTTGAGTCAGCTCAGCCTGGACACCTTCATCACGATCAGCGGACCGGATAACAAATAATTATTACCAATTCATCAATAAACGCTTTTCTTTTACTATATTAGCGTTTCTTTCATCAATCCTTCTATTCTATTTGAATAATATGATTCTAGTACTAATTTATCTATGTTTTCTTTCAGCTTGGATGGGTGCTCTCTGCTTGTGCGTTTCCTTTGCGGCTTCGCCCATAGTCGTGGCAGTTTGCAGAAGGAAATCGACCAGATTGGCGTCGGTGTTCGGTGGACTGCTGCTGGCTTTGGCCTGTCTCTTCACCTCCTTCGCAATGCAGTTCCACCAGGCGGTGCTCAGCTACGGCGTGGTGCTCGGGGCCGGTGCCGGAATCGTGCGGGAAACCTCCTCGCTAATGTTGGGTCACTACTTCAAGAGGCGCCGGGAGTTCGTCGAGATGGTGGCGCAAGCCGGGACGGGCGTCGGCGTCGCTCTCTTCTCGGTTCTCTACAAGGAGGCAGTCGGGTAAGTTATTCACTTGTTTGATTAATGCGCACCGCTAATCGTTGAAGTTGTTTGCAATTTTGTAAAGGAAATTAGGCTGGAGGCTCGGTCTGCAGGCGGTGACCGGTCTCCTGTCGCTCGCCTTCTTCCTCCCCATCGTCTACCGATCCGCGAATCTGTACCATCCGCAGCGAAGGGCCATCACCCACCTGAAGAACCAACGGAAGAAGATGAAAGAAAAGAAGACGCACGCTAAGGTCAAAAAGCCGCCGATGTTCGATTTCACGCCGCTCAAGAGTCGCGGTCTGCGCGTCCTCATCTTAGCCAGCAGCTCTGCCGCCCTCGGCATCTACGCACCCATCTTCTATCTGGTAACCGAATTGTAATTTACTTTTTGCCTTGATTAATATCGATGTTCTCCTCTCAGTCGTATCAAGGCTACAGGGAGGGATTGGAGGACAGCGCTCTGGTGCTTCTGCAGACGTTCCTAGGTTTCGCGTCTGCTCTCGGTTGCGTCGGTTTCGGACTCGTCACCGTCAAGCCGACTCGGCAGTGCCTCATCTCCAGGCAGTACCTGTGTCAGGCTGCGCTCGTCGGAATTGGTGAGAAACAGGTATCCAATTGTTGAGGAATCGTATAATGTTCAATTTCCGCAGGTCTTAGTTTACTGGCTTTGAGCGCCGTTCAGGGTTACCATGGCTACGTCCTCTTCGTGTGGCTGTACGGCGTCTGCCTGGGCGGATACAACTACTCCATCAAGATGTACACGCTGGAGAGGATCAGAGCAAGACATTACACCAAAGCGTGGAGCTTCATCCAAGGGGCCCGTTCGATTCCGGTGCTGATCGGCGTTCCCATCGCCGGGTACATCAATCAAACTCATCCGAAAGCGGGGTACTACTTCAGCTTCGTCGCATCGATAGTCGGAGCCTGCTTACTTTTCCTGGTCGGCACCAGGAAGGACCAACAGCAACAGCAGCAGCAAAGACCATCGTCTCCTTCCGCTCTCTCAGCCGGCGGCGGCGGCGGCTTCCTCGACGAGTGCAATTGTCCGCTGGGAGCGGCCGCTCCTCCCTATCATCCCCATCACCTGGACCACCTCCCCTACAACTACTACAGACCGGTGAGCGTCGCCGGAAACCACCATTACGAGCGTCTCTTCGCCTCCTACGAACCGGCCTACGACAAAGGTCTGCACAGGCACGCCTCGTCTTCGTTTCGGCATCACCGGCCGGATCACGGTAACCGCATCCATCAGCAGTACCTGCCGAAAAGCCTGAGCTACGCGGCGAACATCGAGTGTCCTCCGACTACGTACTACATCCACGACTACCAGCAGCAACAGCAGCAGCAGCATCCGGCCTACAGGAATCTGCTGAGACCAAGCAAGAGCGTTCCCGAAGGTCTCGCCCGGACCGATTACTATTACCACCATCACCATCACCGGAGGCCTCCAGCCGTGCGCAACGTTCAGGTCATCGAGCAGATCACGACGTCCGTTTGAATAGACGGAACAAAAGCGATCATTCTAGTCACAAATCATCCCCCATCCCAATTGCGAGCGCGAAACTACCCTTCCCTTCGCATCGCACATCCCTTAATCGCTCAACTAATCAATTAATTACGCTTCAAGTTTCGGAGCAAATTCGCTCAATTACGTTTACGTTCGCGAATTTCACCTAAAATTTTGATTATTTTTCACGTGATTTCTCTTCAACTGTCGCAACTATCGAGTTCCGCAGATTCGTGCCAACGCAGCGAAACGTATAATTAATTCACTGCCAATTAATTTATAATCAACGCTTCCTGGTTTCAACAGCGTCGAGCCTCAGTTTTAATTGTTATTGTCATTCATTAAAAAATGAAGGAAAAGAAAAACAACAAAACAAACAAACTCGGACCAGAGTTGCCAAAACTCTTCGAAATGAAAAAGTAAAACGAAAACAAAAACAAAAAAACCAAAACTAATTAAAGAAACGCACCAAATAATGTTTAAAAAATATAGATATAACGGTATATATTTAATTAACTAGTAAATTTTAACTAATTATCGAACGGATATCAATTTTTAATTAAGATTACGAAAATCGGAATAACGACGCTTTAACCAATACTACATATTTATGGAATTATATGAAGAGAGAACATAAAAAAAAACACGCGGCGCGGTGTCTTCCTTTACAAATCCCCGTGTTTCTCCTTTTTCGTCTGTTTCAACCCGATAAACTCATCACCGTAGCGACTTACGTAACAACAAAATCCGTTTGTTTTGTTACTACGGGAAGTTGCTGCGGCGAAGAAGGGGTAAATAATGAAACGGGTTTCCATGGAAATCCGGTAGATAATAAGCTCAGGTTACTGCAAATGCAACGGGGAGACACCCACCGACCTCATCCCTACCAACCTACTTGTACGTTACATAATAAGAATGATGATGATGATTTAGAACAATGGGGAATTGAGTAGACACAGAGAGAGAGAGAAAGAGAGTAGGTAGTAAAGTTAGGACGGGACGAGGTACAACCACGATGATGCATTTTAGCTGAAGTTTAGACAAGTGATTTTAGGAGAAAACATAATTGTTCGAATAGAAAGTTTATAAATATATATATTTATTAATAGGATAGATAGGTGGTAACATCATCATATTTGGGAACAAAGCTGGACAAAAAAAAACATAATAAACAACTAAATTGAGGAAAAAAATATGAATATGTCAATTCTTAATAAACAAATATATGTATTAATATGATAAGTGATAACAATGAAGTTGTGAGCATATTTATGATTGTTTGTATATGAATGATATATAATAAGTTTGAGAAGAACAGAAGCAATATATAAATGAATATATCTATATTATATTTAAAGAAATGAAACTAATATGAAACCTGAAGTATAATGAAAAAATTGAATTAATATATTTGAGGAGATGTGAGTGAGATTTAAGATGCATTTAATTTGAAATGTTTCTTCTTTTCGTTGTTATTATTATGAGAATTTATATTTTTGAAGGTGAAAGAGGCAGAAGTAAACACTGTTGTTATTATTAATATTGTGGATATATTTTGAAGATTGGAGAGAAGGAGGAGAGAAGGCGAAGAAGAAAATAAATTAATAAAAATTGTTACTCTCTTTACTTGCTTTGTTTATAGGTAAACTAGAGTGCAGCAAATGTCAGGTAAATCGAAAATGTGAATGGAATGTTAATTGTAATAATTTCAGTACATAGTTGGAGGTGTAAGAAAAAGATGAAGATGAAGGAACAAGAATTTGACAGTAAATTGCAGCTAGATCGTAAAACTTACATAAACCCCGAATAGTGCGTTGGAAAGCTTGATTATTCA
>JAFMTC010004314.1:9699-20510 GCA_018845635.1 Nicrophorus orbicollis | reverse complement strand
TCCAGAAGAAGCGAGCCAGGGAGAAGGCTACCATTCGACAGCAGCTTAGACTGTATAACATGGACGACACGGCTTGGTCCAGTTTACCTCCCAACTTGGACCTCGGTGATGTGGTAAAGATGAAGACGGATCATCTGTGCGACGGTAATGTCTGCAATTAACACGTTTGTCTTACAGATTAGACCAGAGCCGGATGGGGCCGTATGCTCATCGTCGCCATCTCCATCTCCGACCTTCAACAAATCGGAATCGAGAGAGAACAAAGCCCAAATCACACAAATTCTCTCCGAATTCCGGCAGTCCCAGAGGGAGTACAAAGAGTTTATCAACGGTTCTCGGTATATCGAGCAAACGACCGTGTATCCACGAGTTACATGTAACATGCCCAAAGTGAAGGGTTAGTTTAATGAATGATTTTCTATTCCAGTTGGCTAATAACATTGGTGCGCAATTGTCCTTAGGTGCTACGCGTACCAGTAATTACCGTAAAAATTTCGCGCACGGCGTTAAATCAACCGACAGCAGCTACTCTGAAGAATCTACTAGAGGTGCCAGGAAATAGTTATGCCACTACCGTTTCCCACGACCACACTTTATTTAATACATTATTAATATATATATATATAAAGAAAAAAGATATAATAAAAACAACTTATGTAGTTAATGATATAGATAATATATACAAATGTTATATTTTTGTAATTATAAATTAATATATATATAATGTAATTATTTATTTTCCTTTCTTGTTTTATTGCATACATGAGAATGTGTATCGTCTTCTGTAAATAAAGGGAAAGCACGGTTGAATATTGGAAAGCGCTATCTAAAACACAAGGAGAGAAGGCTCAATTATACATTTAAGAAAGTTGATTAACTAATTATTTAATGTTGTTCTTCACTGACCAGTACTTGTCTTTCCAATATCTTCGTCTTTCACATCGATTAAACATAATTTACAAAAAAAATACTGAATGTAAACTGCTAAATCATGTTACAAATACATATATATATTCTTTTCCAATAATTGTTTTTGAATTTATTTGAAGTTTGAATGATCCATATTCAAGTTTTCCTATAAGTTATTGTCAAAATTTCTAAAAAATAAATCTTGAAAATCGAGTATCTCATAAATCATTCATTTTCTCGTTTATCAGAATCTTCATAAATATAACACTCTAATTTAAGTTAAAGATACAGATTTACATATATGTTTTTATAACTATTGAGGATTTTCTGTTAAAATTAAAAATAAGTCTTGAAAATTAAGTCTCGTTTAACAAAATTGACACAATTATCAATAAGCACTCTAATTAAATATAAATATACATTTTTTCAAGCATTTCATTCAATATCAAGCAATTGAGTAATAATTTATGAAAATTATCAATGACTAATGTTAAACAAAATTATATAACTTACTCGATGTTTATGAATCCTGTTAATCATAATAAATTGAAAAATATGGAAACGCAATCAACAGATAAAGAATTGTAACATTAAATATTTACTAATGATCATATCTGTACTTGCAGGTATTTTTTTAAAAAGGAAATGTATATAAGTTACAGGTACATTATAAAAATAGTATGTTATAGATAATTATTTTAGCTGCAATGAATTTCATGCGCGTTACGTATTTGATATTTTGCATCCTGTCGGTTGCGAATTCACAAAGCAATTCAATCGAATGGCGAAACTCTGCCATGTCATGGCTTCTCCAAGACGCCTCTGAAACCAATGTCGAATTCCCAGGATATGATGGATGGTATAATAATTTAGCACGTCCAGATTCTGGAGCAACAGGTACGTTTTAGTACTTTCTGGTGTTACCTGTTTACAGCAATTTTGCAGATAAACCTCTACTGAGAAGGTGGCCTGCGGCGTACGAAGATGGTACCTACAAACCTGCAGGAAGTGATAGACCAAATCCTTTCGAACTCAGCGACAAATTGCTTAGCGGACCTATCGGATCGCAATCGAAAACTGGAAAAAATGCTTTGCTTGTATTCTTTGGTAAATGAAGAGATATTATTAAGAAATCTAGTAGACAAATAGATTTTTGTCAGGTCAACAAGTGGTAGAGGAAATTTTAGACTCACAACGACCAGCATGTCCACCGGAATACATAAACATAAAGATTCCGGAGTATCATAGGTACCGAAATTTAAGTACTCACACGGAGATGCCTCTACTTAGGACACGATTTGATCAACGCACGGGTCTTAATCCAAATAATCCTCGTCAGCAATTGAACGAAATTACACCCTATATAGACGGTGGTTTAATGTATGGTGTTAGCAAGCAATGGGCGGATCAATTGAGGACTTATGCCAATGGTACAATTGATCCGGATGGATTACTTGCAACCTCCCACGATGGTCTCTTTCCAGAGTATAATACTCATAGATTACCTTTAGCCAATCCTCCGCCTCCGTTTCATCACAAAGACTTCATTAAAAATCATGAGATTTTCAACGTAAAGAGATTTTTCAGTACGTTTTAATAACTTTTTCTCAATTATTTCTTATAATTTCCCGTTTTTAAATGTAGAGTTAGGCAATCCTAGAGGAAATGAAAATACGTTTCTTTTAACTTTCGGAATTCTTTGGTTCCGTTGGCATAACGTTTTGGCCAGAAATATAAGAAATCGACATACCGATTGGCCTAGTGAGAAGGTGTTTAATGAGGCCAGGAAATGGGTTATAGCTACACAGCAGCATATCATTATGTATGAATGGTTACCATCCTGGATTGACCGGAATCATATACCGGCATATACAGTGTACGATCCTAGCATCGATCCACAGATAGACCAGTTTTTTCAAGCAGCTGCTTTCCGGTTCGGGCACACTCTAGTCACCCCAGGCGTTTACCTCAGAGATTACCAAAGAAATAATTGTTCAACTAGCTTCTCTAAGCCTATCCGCACTTGTAACGCTTTCTGGAGACCGCAGGATGCCATTACGAAGAAAATCGGAAATACTTATGTGGACATTGATAGAGTTCTCATGGGTATGGCGATGCAGATGTGCGAGAAGGAGGACCACAAAATAGTGGAAGACTTGAGAGGAAACGTGTTTGGTCCACTGGAGTTCCCCAGAAGAGATCTAATGGCTATCAACATTCAAAGAGGCAGAGACCACGGCTTGCCTGATTTTAATTCCGCTAGAAAAGCGTACAATCTGCCGAGAGTTGATAACGTTAGTCATTTCACCCATGTTGAATTACCTGTAAGTGCAGTAACGAATACGTCATATTTTATTAAAAAGATATTTCCAGATTAAGGAAGAATTACTTAAGTTGTATGATAACAATCTTGATAATATCGACACTTGGGTGGGAGGGATACTAGAAACGCGCGATGGACCAGGTGAATTATTTGAAGCCATCATAATTGACCAATTTCGGAGAATTCGAGATGGGGATCGATTTTGGTATGAAAACACAGCGAACGGGTGAGTATTTCTCAGTCAAAACTTCATAGGCTTGAAAGGGTTCATCTATTGAGAACCTCTGATTTAGAATATAGTCTACAACGGATCCAGAATTAAACAAATAATATCATTATAGACTATTCACTAAAGAAGAAATAGCAAGGATTAAATATGTTACCCTTTACGACATAATTATGGTTGTTACTATGATGGATTTTAATGACATTCAGGAGGAAGTATTTCGAGTACCCAACAGCAACAAAGAGTTTGCTGCCTGTAATTTAATCCAAAGCAACTGTAGGGAATATGGAAAATCGTTCCGATGTTTTCACTTACCAATATTAACTGCAGAAGTATTGAATGAGACTTGCGTACAAGGATCCACGTACGACTACTTCTATGGCAGCGAATTCTCTTTTATTATAACATTTACTTTTCTCTCTGCATGTATTATTAGTATAATTGTAGCCATATACAGTCTAGTTTACTTTAAACAGGCAAAAACGGAACAAACTTCTAAAACTAGGATTTCCAATACGGAGATCCTCATCGAAGGTTTGCCATTGATGAAATGTATAATGAAAGACAAAATAATGTTATTTTTCAGGTATTTTAGCGAAAGAATTGATGAATAAGAAAGGCGAGACACGACAAGTAATAATACAAATTATTGATAGAACTCTCATAGTCTTCTGCGAAATGCAAACAAAGTTACGTAAGATAAAGTGCATTGACGTTACATGCATAGCGACCACAGATAAACCGTACATAGTCATCAAACCAAGAAATGAATACGATATGGTAATTAGATTTGTATTTGACATCTTTGTTGTTATAGGTATTTATTTCAGGTTCTAACATTCGATAGGGAGAGTATACAACAGGCAGTCTACAGTAGGATTGTAGAGTCTTTAAAGAAATCTGGATGTAATGTGCAGCAAGAACATAAAACGTTCAAAGAACTATTACCAGATTTAATATCAGAGAAACAGCGAAACAAGGATTTGGAAATTTTCTGTCGTGTCGTGTTCGCCAAAGCTTTTAATTTACCTATAAAAGACAAACATAAGAAGTTGGCTAATGAAAAAATGGAAAATATTTTAAAAATGGAATTGACGTCCGAGCAGTTTGGTAACTTGCTGAATATGAGATCGGATTCGATATTCGTAAAACTGATGTTCAAACTCATCGATAAAGATTTAAATAATTATGTGTCGTTCGGACAATTCTTAAATCTCTTAGTAATCTTCGCTAAAGGCAGCGACCAGGATAAAGCAAAGCTGCTCTTCGACATGTACAGCGTTAATGAAGAAAATACTTTACCAATGGAATCGTTCAAGAATATGATCTTGTAAGTTGCTCGTCAATAATGTATGCTTTCTTATGAAACGTTTATTTCAAGATCTTTTATGGAAAACGTGAATGGTGCTATTAATAATGACGATCTGAAACTGACTATGAACAGTTTAATAAAAAGAGCCAAACTTCAGGACCGATCCTCTTTGAGTTTTGAAGATTTCCTGAATGTTTTGGGCTGTTATAGAACACACGTCCAGCATGTTAACTTACGACTTAGATATAATACGAACAGTTTTGCAAATTTTGAAAATTCTAGAAGAGATATCATAGAAGATATATACGGGTATGTATTTGGGATTAGAACGTCATTGATGATTGTTTGTTGTTGTCATGCTGCAGAACCTTAAACACATCTCACAACAAAGAAACAGTCAACAGTGATGATCGTGAACTACAACAAAATATGAATAACTTTTTTGGGATTCTAAGTAAAATCGAGAAAAATGCAAATATCATTTTTTGGAAAACTCTATATACTTTAATATTATTATCCATATTCGCTGAAAGATCGTACTGTAAGAAACGCAAAACTATAAACTATGTTTTTTATGAAAACTGTAATTAACTATTCAAGATTATTCCGTGGAAAGGGAACATTCGGGACTTAGGCGTATCGCTGGTTATGGTGTAACTATTACTAGGGGAGCTGCATCAGCAATGATGTTTACATTTTCCTCTTTGCTACTGCCAATGTGTCGTAATCTTCTAACAATACTGAGAAATACCGCTCTGCAGCAATATATTCCTTTCGATGCCTTTGTGGACTTTCATAAGTTTATTGCGTCATGGGCTCTCCTGTTCACAGGTACTTTTACCTAATTTTGTTATTAATTAATATTTAATTATTTCATAGTAATGCACATCATTGGACATGCCTTCAATTTCTATCATATATCCACTCAAACTTCTGATGATCTGACCTGTTTGTTTCGGAATTATTTCCACGCGTAAGTTTGATTTACTAAGATATTCACTTAATAACGATAAAATGCATTTAGGACACATGAAATACCTAAATTCCATTACTGGTGCTGGCAAACAATGACTGGAATAACTGGAGTTATATTAACATTAATTACAGCTATTATATATACATTTGCGCAGCAGAGAGCTAGAGAAAAACTGTACAAAATCTTCTGGTTTTCGCACTCTTTATATCCACTATTCTACATCTTCTTTATTCTCCATGGCAGTGGAAGGTTAATTCAGGTCATTTAATACACTTAATTTATATCTTTATATCAATAAGAACTTTCGTTTTAGGAACCTTTTACATACTATTTCTTGTTGGGTCCCATAGTTCTTTTTTCCATTGATCAAATCATAAGCATAAGCAGGAAGAAGATCGAATTCTTAGTCAACAATGTACAAATTTTACCTTCGGGCGTGACGATGCTGGAGATTCGGAAACCTCTGAATTTTACATATAAATCAGGGCAATGGGTGCGGATTGCCTGCTTGCAGATGAGCCAACACGAATATCACCCATTCACGTTATCTTCGAGTCCAGATGAAAGTTTCTTATCTTTGCATATTCGGGCAGTTGGACCTTGGACACGCCAGATCCGTAAATTGTGCGAAAATGCATTGCAGCAAAAAGTACCTAACTTTCCAAAATTATTCATCGACGGTCCTTTTGGCGAAGGTCATCAGGACTGGTCCAAATACGAAGTATCTATTTTGATAGGAGGAGGAATTGGCGTGACACCATTCGCTAGTATACTGAAAGATATCATTCATCAAACAAGTGCTAAACAAGCTATTACCTCGAAAAAGGTATACTTCATGTGGATTTCAAGGACACAAAAACAATTTGAATGGCTCATAGATCTATTAAGGAACATCGAAGAGCGCGACGTAAATAAAATCATTTCTTCTCACATTTACGTGACGCAGTTCTATGAAAAATTCGACTTTAGAACGTTCATGCTGTACATATTCGAACACCATTTTAAGCAGATTACCAATAAATCGTTGTTCACCAACTTAACTGCAGATACGCACTTCGGACGACCAATATTCTCGGATTTCTTTAAAAGAATCATCATAAACAATACGTACGACATTAGTAAGATCGGAATTTTCAGCTGTGGGAATCCAAAGATGATCAACGAAATAGAAAAGTCTTGTGTGAAAATGAACAGAGGTAATACCAAAATAATTCTCGAGCATTATTACCAAACTTTTTAAAACCGCTTTATTATATTATTGATTGTTATATTCACTAATTCACATAAATCATTTAGCAAGTATTAAAAATAAAATAAACGCATATAGTGGCACACTTATTGCTATAGTAGACGATCTACCGCAAGTCTTGATTTCGTGTTCCTAAAATTGTAGAATTTTTAAAAAAATATTGTCATTTTCTTTATATAATAACTCACTTCTGGATGTTCATTGAAGCAACCTTTTAATCTTCTCCTAGGCAAATTAGTGAGGTTCAATTTCTGACAGGGATGTTGTTGATCGTAAGGATATTCGACATCTTTAGGTGCGGTTGTGTAGATAATGTCGTAGTTCTTGAAAGTAACGTTAACGGCTACTAAGATCAGGTTACTGTGCGGGATTCGTTTAACGAAGAAAGCATTCAACGAATCTCCTCTCCAACCGTTGTCTCTAATGAATTTGTTTTGCTGGAGAAGATACAAATCTCTTTGCAGGTCGCAAGGATAGTACTTATTTTCCTCATCCTCATCCTCGTCCTCTTGCTGCTCTTCCTTTTCTAAAACCTCTTCGTTTTGCTCATCTGTTTGAGCAAATCGTGGACTAACGGTAGTTAAGAGATCTTCAGCCGTAACCCAATTTGGATCCCACAATTGATAAAGGTTGCTCTTAATTAACAACCAGGCGATATTTCCAAACAGATAGTTCATAGCTCCCCTTACGATATCATACGGCTAAAATGCAATTATTCATCCATAAATATCTTAAAAAAATTGTAGTATCTTAATCTAATACACACAGTCTGTAAATGTCCACCATCGCTTGCTTTCTTCACGGTTTCATTCAAGCAATATCCCTGAAAGTCGTAGATAACAACTTTCTCGAATATGCCATTCTCGAGCATGGATTCCATGACTGCACCTTCAATTTCACCAAAAAAGTGACCAGTGTTATTTTGATTATGGGAGATGACAATGTATCCAGAACTATCTACAACATAGCAATCCAACATTTCGCTGCATGCAACAGTATTGGCCTCAGCTTTTGAAACGATTTCAAAGAATCTCTTCTGCATGTGATCGTGAGAAAACTGGAAACCAACCACCGAACCCGGCGCCTCCATTCCAGCATCTTTTGGGAAAATGGAGTAACTTCCAGTGACCAAAATATCATCTGAGCCTCCAGATTCGAATGGAACCGAATATACAAATGATTCAGCATCATATTGATGTTGAAGGACAGCACTCTTATACCAGGTTTCATCTATTGCTCTGGCATGTTTATCGCCGAATTCCCTAAAACCATCAATAATCAAAACGATTCGAAATATTTTATTTGTCGTAGTCATACTCTTTCTGAACGTCATCTTCCTCTCCAAAAATGTATTCCCATCTGGTCAATCCACTCATCGTTGCAACGAACCTCAGCGTTGCATTGTACCTTTCAAACAGCGATTTCTCACGATCGTTGTTAAACTTCCACGGGTCTTTGAACACTTCCAGAGTATTTTTTGCATCGAATATGAGCCGCTGAATTAAATCCCTGTCGCAGTAATAATCGTCATCCTTCAGAGTTTTTCTACCGCATTGAACTATAACAATTAACCGAAATCGTAGCAGTTTTAAACAAAAAAACTTTAGCTCTCACTATCATCGTTATCCTCAACTTCGATTTCGTAAAGTTCATGTATGTGCTTTTCATCCGCCTCGTACTGTCTTTCCCAAACAAAATCTTTGTCGTACATTCTCTTAAGGAAGTGTAACAATTCCGCTTCGGGAGTTTCAAACTCATGGCCCTCCAAGTAATGATACTTGCAATAAACCCTGGCAACACATAGTATAAGTTTAAAGTTTACAAAATATTTACAATTACCATTTCGGATGAATCTTCCAATTGGAACCTTTAAAAAAACTGGTGATATTGCTGCCGGTGTGTCTATTCTTTTGGATCTCATCACCAACCTCTATTGAGAAATTTCCGTAAGTGTCAGGTATAGCTAAACCGATAGAAAATGGAGTATCCGACAGAGGTGCGAAGTAATAATTGTACTTCTGTCTAGTGATTCTTCTCATATTATCGTAATGGTACTTCAACTTAGCACCAAATAAGCCGCCTTCGCTCCCGTTTACAAGCGCCTCCCTAAGTTCTAGGATCATTGGGTTAATTTCGCGAGCTTCGTAATCATCGTCGTGCTGCTCTATTTCAGCAAAGTCAACGCTATTATAGTTTTCTTTGAGTATGGTTTTATTAAAGACCGGTCTTAAACTGGGATGCATTAAAACATATCCGTTGTTGCTCACTATAAAAGAAAATGCCATCACACCAATTTTGTAGGGCATTGTGAGTTTGGCTATATCATCAATGGGCACGTCAGTGGCCGCAACGCCGAGCAATTCCGCCGTTCTAGATTCATTGTTTCTATTCACTTTTCTATCAAATGCAGGAACCGCAACCGACGTCAAAAGGCGATAGGGCTCATTGAATATGTTATCGTTTTCATCATCGTATGTTATATCCACATATGCATGAGTCCAGGAAATTGGATGTTCCACGCCGTGCAGCACAAGGGGTCTGGCTATTACAGGAATGTATTTGAATACCGAACCTGTTACTTCTTCTAACGATTGCACATGGGAATAGTATCCTGAAAAGTTTCCAAGAGTAAGAAAAGTTTTAACAATGCTGCAAATGAGTAGTACCTCGATTTGTGCAAGCTGCCCACATAATCTCGTTCACTTTGGTGACTTCCGGCCCGATGAGGTATGTGAATATCCTCACCGGTATGCTAGTTCCATTGTTGAACGAATTATACTTTTCAAAAACACTACTTAGATTTCCAGATATTCCATCTGTAACTAACATGATTGCTTGATTGCAGTCACTACTGTTCTCATCGCATCCTCTTTTCTCCCTGTACTGACATGTATTAAATGCTACAAAATCAATACAAAATCTGCGGCAAACAAAAGTCGATTCTTTTGTTCACTTACTTGTTTCAGCAGCTTGAAGGCCTCCCCCAGAGCCAGCGACGCGTTCGACTTGTTGTCCGGTTCGATGGCTTCCACTGCCTTCTTGAAGGTTTTGATGTTCTCCTTGGTCGCCTGCACCAGGATGTTCTCGAAGCAAGGGACCGTGTAGCTGATCGTCGTCGAGTAATTCATGACATTTATGTAATCGTTGTTCGAGAAGGTGTCCAGAATGCTGTAGATCGTCAAAGACGCTATGTGTTTTCTCATGCCTTGCATGGAGCCAGAACTGTCGACCAGGATGATGACATCCTTGGTGCACGTGGCGGCTTCAATAAACCAAGTGCGAATACGGCAGTCGAACAAATCTATACCCGAGTTTTTCCACCTCATCGCTGCAAACGTGCGTTTTATTATACTTATATAACTCATCGTCATTAATTAGTTCAGTACCAGGATAATGTCTCATTATTCCAGAGGTGCTACCGAAGTATTGCCAGGATAGGGCTGGATCAGAATTATAGTTTTGCTTGAAGACTTCATCCAAAGCTTCGGACCATTCGATAGCACTCCTAGCATCCTTGTCTGTAAGAAAAATAAACGCGATTCGCTCGACTTCAATCTTATGACTTCAATCACTTACAGCGATCATATACGTTCACCGGCACGTGGACAGAGCTATGGGTCGTGTTTACCGGAACATTGTAGAAATGTGTATCGTTGTTGAGACTCATCGGTAAATAAGTCACATTGCCCTGCAAGGAATCTGGTACTGTAACAGTTTCATTGTCTACAGGAGAATAT
This sequence comes from Nicrophorus orbicollis, assembly GCA_018845635.1. NCBI lineage: Eukaryota > Metazoa > Arthropoda > Insecta > Coleoptera > Silphidae > Nicrophorus > Nicrophorus orbicollis. The sequence continues at coordinate 9,778 of JAFMTC010004314.1, read as the reverse complement.
GTCGAGCTGTAATACTTCAAAGTCCTATTCCCAATATCGCTTTCGGAATTTTCAGCCGAGTCCTCAGCTACTTCCAATA
>JAFMTC010004264.1:17472-32183 GCA_018845635.1 Nicrophorus orbicollis | reverse complement strand
AATCCCGATTTTCGAGAATTAAAAAAATGTTACTGAGGATTATATCCATAAATATAAAATACAGATAGAAACTTTTCACAATTCTCAGAAAGTATTTTCGCTTTAACTTTATCTAGACTTTCTTAAAATTTTAGGTAGTAGAAAATACCTGCTTTTATTAAAGAAAAAACTTATTTCTGAAAATACTGGAAACTTTCCTATAACAATGTATGCACCATAGAGTTTCATTTTATGTCGATAAGAAATGCGAGAGCTCAGTCATAGTGGTATGTGTTTTCCATTATTTAGAAACGATTCTTTACGCTATTTATGTCAAGGATCGATATATGGTGTGTCACGACAATTTCCATTAATATGGGTTTTACTTGGTGGGTCGTAAAAGTTTGGCATTTAGATATTTTACTTTATTCCAACGATTCAGCATAATAAATTGTAATAAAATAATGTAATGGCTCTCAACCCACTAAACCACGGCACTTTTGTATGCCCTCAAATTTTGATATAGTTAAGTGTGTCGCGACAAATACAAATGAAAATCACCGATTTTAAGAGCAATAATTTGCGATATATTGTTCAGACTTCTTGAACTTTGAAACTGAACTACTAAATTGAAACAAACAAAATTTATGCAAGTTAATCTTGAAATGTGTTTGATGCAGTCCAGTTAAGTTCAATAAAAAAAGCTATATCAAATAAAAATTAGCTAGCTTGAAAAGACAAAACTATTTGAAATTCTATAGCAAAATTATATAAAAAAATGTTTATTTGAATATTTTTATTCAGAAAAATACATTTACCAAAGTGTGATTCACAAATATAAAATAACCTAATTTTTATTATAAATCATAAACAAAAAAAATGCAGTCAAGGATACATATCGTATTTTATAGCAACACGGCCATCTAACATTGTATCTTCTGAGAGATCACTTAATTTTAAATTTTCCGCGTTGGCTGTTAAAATCTTCTTATCGAGAACGCATTTTCCTACCAAACTGAATCCAATTTTAGAATTAGAGACACTTCGGGTTTTGCCCTTAAATATATTTTTTATCTTGGACCATTTCGACCTGGTACCAAGTTTATAAGCTGATAATGTTATTTTAAAATTCGGCAAGAGATTGTCAAAAATCATATCACTATTGATGTGCGTGATTTCTGTATCTTTCAGTAAGTTAGTACTCAATACGTTCTGCCCCGATGAGGCAATACAGACGTAATAATTACTGATTTCCTTTTGCTGTTGTTCCAAATTCGGTTCAGTTATTTTGAAACTGAACGAAATTGATTTAAATTTAACTGCGAATAAATTATACTTAGGTCTCTCATATGCCATGGAAATTGGTAGCTTAACGATAATCGCTTGGCGTATCAACTTAAAAATCAGAAGTTTTCTTTGTTCCTCCATTTCTTCCAAACTGCATGGTTTGACTTTAGCTTGATTCAAAATCCCTTCTGCTAATTGGCCCCTACGATTACTGATGATTTCCGTTCTTGAAGATTGTAAGCAGGTCGTAAGATCTGCAGTGGAATTTGTCTTACTCTGCCGCATAGCTAAACAGGTTGAGGATGCGTCGTACCCGTAGAAATTGTCCATGCCGTTTATCCTAGACTTGTGTACGGCTTGCCTATGATTGTTGTTCACTTCTACTAGTTTACTATTTTTGTTTGCTCGTGATGGAATGTAGGTAACAATAGTTTGTGTAGCCTTGGAATCAGTTTTACTCTATGATATGTGCCATGTGGCTAAATACGCTGCATCATCACCGACCTAACCGTCTCTCGTTCTGTTACTGCGCATCTGAGTGACATCCTTAGCGTCTCTGCTCTCTTCTATATGTTTAAAATAAAACTGAAATGTATTTCCAAATACACCTTTATTTATATTGTCATGAAACTGGAATATTGGGGGGGAGTGGGGTTTGGTTTACAAATAGGGTAGGATTATCGTAAAATTATATACCTGAAGACTTTCAAAACAAAAATTTCATAATATAAATTTCTCATATCCATTGAAGATTTTTTTAAAAAGAAGAATTATATCTATTGTCTCATAAAAAGATTAAAGGAATATATTGTCACAACAATAATAATTAAATAAAAGTATATCAACTTTTATAAATGGCTATTGGTGAGATGTTTTTTCTGACAAATAAAGAGAAATAAAAGAATACGCAATGTAGATACGCATTATATTTTTCTTGCAGTTTTTGCAACCAATATTATTACAAATTTAATTTAAAATATTGCATTCTACATAAAATAAGTTTCGAAAAGAAGTTCTTGCAATTTCATTATTATAAAATTAATATGTTTTTATATACAACAAGAATATGTTTTACCTTAAATAAGATTTAAAAATTGGAGAAATGTTTAACATCATGGTTTTAATATTTAATTTTCCAGGTTTTTTTGGAAATTCTAGGATTTTAAAAATTTTCAATATTGGAAACATAGACAACAGTACAGAAACAAAGTAAATGCTATACGTAATTTTAACTGTTTAATGATTTATAAAAACAATAAAATCTTATGAATAAAATAATATTGATTCTGCTAGATTCAAATGGGCTACAAGTTTATTTTTTAAATTAAATTTCAAATAGTTGGTACCAATGGTATGTACAGATAATGCCGTACGAAGGCGAAAATAACCGATGGCTGTCCAGTAGTAATGAAGTGTAAACAGAGCACGTTGTGAGGTTTAGTTTGTGTAAGTCTTTATAATTTTGTATTTTTATCCTCTTAGTTTTGTCATTCGAATTAAATAATAGTTATAAGTAAAGTGATATTAGTTGTGCATGTCACCGGTGAATTATATAATTTATAATTATTATGTTTAGGCAGGTCCGGCGTCTAATTTTTTTGTGTATGCGATAACTGTTTTTCATGTATTCTCAAGAAAAAAAATACCTGCGATGTGGCGGCCCTGACTAGCCACTTTGTCAAGGTAAAAATAAGAAAGAGGCACATTGAGCATACGAGTAAGTGATAGATAATAGTACAATCTTCTTGAGGAGAGTAGGCGGTAAATAAAAATAGTTGAATACTAAGCGGACGTGAATGCAAGAAATCGCCTTGCATCAGAACTGCCGAAAATATAAGCAACAGCAAAAGTTCGACTTTTCAAAAGATATCCATATTTAGTTTCGTTAATAGGTGCTGTACGGAGATTATATATTTGTTTATTTTGATATAAAATAACTGAACCGACAAATTTCCATAAAAGCAACAAATAGTAATAATAGTATTACAATCTGAGGTGTAAAAGAGAAATGTCTGTACAGGAGTATCAGGGAAAAGTTTTTGGTCCATTATATTAGTGTTGTTGGGAATAAAGAAAAACTCAGCAGTGGTCGAACTGTGTAGAAGGAGAATTGTTTTTAGAATTGTCGAAAAATTGTAACAATATTTTTTCAGAGAGAAAATATAAAGATTAAATTTTCCAATAATTGATGTTTTATACCAAAGTATTTTTGAAAAAGAAAATTGAAATATTAAATTAAATAAATAATAAAATAACAAAAAATGGCCACTCTGATTTGAATCTTCGCACCAGGTTATACACTCTTAACGTTCATTTAAATACATATTATTTCTCGACATCTTCCTACAAGTATTGAATAAGCATCATATCAAATTTACGAATTATAATATTTTTGTAAAATGAGCACAATAGATAATACGATTTCAAAAAATATTCTTTTATTCATAAATTATTTGTGTTAGTAACTTCTGGGCATCACTGGTCATCATCGCCAGAGCTGATCGCGATTGCGTAATGTCCATCGCTACCGGAGATACAGTATTAAGTGCACTCACTACTCGTCACTTTCACTATATTTCACTACTGTGTTTTTTTTATTACTTTTGCCCTCTTTGTTGGCTTTCTGCCAGACCTTCTCGGGAAAAGAAAACTCATAAGCGGTCACGTAAACACGTCCGTTCTCTACGAAGGTTGAGATAAGACTCTCACTAAGACAGCTCTTTTGAAGTTAGAAAAAAAATCTTTAAAAATAAAAAATATATTTAAACATATGCTCTGTCTTTTCTCTTTTCCTTTAAGAAAAATCTTTCTCTGTTATTTTCCCCGAAATTTATCGTAATATTTTTTCTTCCCTCTCGTTTCAAATGATTGATACTAGATCTCAAGCCACAACCAGTTCTGGAAGGTACGGCAGTCCTAATGCTCAAACAAATAATTCCAATCACAGTTTGGAAAATTTTATTCAGCAACAAACTCTCCAAAATATCATTAATTTTGATCAAAATCCACAAAAATTAGAATATTTTATTTCTAAGTATAATTCCCTTCTATTGTACGATAGAGTCCGCAATTTAGAATCACAATCATGAATTGGATATTGTACGTGAGCACCAACGATTGTTGCAACTAGAAGTTTTAAATAATTTTAAATTAGGCTTATTGTCAAAAAGTAGAGATTTTATTAATTTAGATAACGTAGTTATAATAATTACAATCTTAATTATTCAAATAATTATGAGATTCGCAATACAAGAGTCAATTCAAATTATAATTATAGGAATAGGCAAAGTTCTTATTAAAATAATAGGAAAGAGAGACAGGATCATAATGATAGAAATAATTCCCATTTCAATAATCAACGTAATGATAACCTGGATAGGAATAATCAAAGCTATCACAATGCTACAACATATTATAATTCGCGCAATGGGCAAAGAGATAATAACCGCGCATTAATTAATTCTGGTAATAGAAACCGCGATTCGTAATTTCAATCGGGAAACGAATCGGGGCTTCCGAAGTAAAACTACAATCCATGGAAGTCCATAATATAATTACTAGTGAATATAGCAATCTTAAACCAAATTTTTATTTAAAGTTAGATACTTCAAATGATAGAGAATTAATAATATTCATTATATTGAAGTTTTTATGTAGTTACATAGAGGATAGAGGCTTCCACAATACTAGATTGATATTTAATGAGTTCAGTATATCCTCTTCATTTTTTGAAAATTGGTTTATCTTTTGGGAATAATATTCCGCGTCATCTTTGTCCAGTTTTCCGAAGACTGTTTTTAACCCCTTGCCAACAGCATTAATCCAACCACGTTTTACTCGTTTTAGATTGTGATCTACCATTTGTTTGAGAACTAGTTCCTCATTTTTTAATTTAACGATATTTATCTCTAAATTATCTAGTACTTCACTGCACCCAATTTCATTGTATTTTTGTATAATTGTTCTACATGTTCGACGGGTTCTAAAAATATTAGAATCTTGCTTATCTTATTAAATAAATCCCCAAAATTTACATAGGTTATTAATTTCCATTGATCACGATATACTTTACATAACGCTAGGTCTTGGAAATAAATGCCTGGAGAATTTTCAATGTGATTTAAAGAATAATCCGGCTTAACGCAGATGATCTATATGATTGATGTCATTATTCTGCAAGATAGATATTTAACATGTGTACGGACCTATCCATTTTTGTCCGAGTTTCTTATTTTTATCTTTATTTTGTTTACAATAGCTCCCTTAGTTTTAGTTTTCTTTAGACTTTTCTTTAGCATTTATTACATTTTATATGCCAAATCACGTCAATAACTTAATTTTTGACGTAAGTCTTTTTGCGGACAATTCGCTTTATGTGCACAGATAATTTCGAATAGCGTTGTAAGGGAGCTATGTATCCCAATCGCATTGATTTGTATTAATAAGATGTCTCAAGTGTCTACTAGTCCTAAATGAGATGGTGCGAGACTTCCATTTGATTCAGGAGGAAATGCAGTTGTATGAATTTTCTTTATGTTTAATAATTTCAAGACACCGCTCAAAAAAAAATGCGATTTGATCCATAACGATTTTTGATGGAATTCTGAGCTTACATATACCGTTTCCTATAAAATATTTTGAAATTATTTCTACTTCTTGATTTGGTATTGGCGATGCAACAACAAATTTTGAAATATCATCTATAAAAGTTAAAATATATTTATTTTTATCGTCCGTAATTGACCTACAATGTCTAAGAAACATTTTTCAAATGGGTTATTGAATGAGTATTTGAATTAGTATGTGGTAAAAATGATAAGTCCAAAGGATTGCAAGTTGGAAATCAAGGAAGATTTAAATAATACCAGAAGGAGTCTTTGACCCAACTTGACGTTGTTCTAGGAACAGAAAGGCTGAAGAATAGTTTTAAGCCAAGCTACATAGATAATAAAAACGTATTGTAAGAACCGAAATGTGGTTAGATGAATTGGAACGAAATCATTTGGACTTAGCAGTGAGGAAATGAGGACTTTGTAGAGACTATACTAGTTGCTATAAGTACAACAATGCTGAGAATGTATTGACTTCAAAGGGAAAAAGATGAGGAGGATCAAATTAATGATATTTAAGGTAATTCAAGATGGATTGAGTTACAATGAAGAAGTTTTGCTGAAGGAAAGGATGGAGCAAGAGGAGAATCTACTTATCATGGATATGGATAGAGGGAATAAAGAGCAAAAAAAATCCAAGGAGGAGGTGTGCTTTGAACGTGATATTTCCATAAATTTCTTTAGATGGAACGAGGAGGATGCTGATTTGGATAAATTAATGGAGGTGGTGAATGTTAAGAAAGCGCAGCGTGATATGATTGAGACCGTTTGGGTTAAGTACACGTTCAGTTATAAGAATATTCAGCATTGGTTCATAAACTCATCGTTTATTAAAAAGGATTGTAACGTATCGAACGAGTTAATGAACAAATACAAGAAAAAGAGGACTCCAAAGAAGCTGGAAAATGCAAAAGAACCATCTTAATAAAGTAGGTGTTGACTGATAGAGTTTGAGAGATCAGAAGAATACTATTTTATTCTTCTGCCGACGATTTTCTTATTTACCACCGCAACTTGGTCCTTCCCCTTATCAACGCATCAATTATTTTTTTAAGCATTAACATCTGACTTTACAAATATAACTTTTTCGATACAATAAACAATAAATACAAAATTTTGGTTGAAAATTTAATTAAAAATTAAAAAATGATCAAATTTTTCATATCGATCAGAATAGAAAATTATTCCTAATGGTTAAGACTACTCTTAGAAATAAATTATAACTGGGAAATATATTTGAAATTTTGCATAAAATTAAATAATGTTGTGATGATCTAAATATAAATAATATACCTATGTGTAAACTTGGTTTAATCGAAGGTCATAATTGGAATAAATTTAAACTATGCTAAGATATGTGAGGTCTATGCTGCCCCCTATTATTCAATGTACAACAATTTACGCTCAAAATTTCGGCTTAGATGCCCACCGGCGCAAATCTCAATGCAACTACCAATCGGGAAACGATCCCGGTCGACTGTCGCAGCATCATGCGACCGAAACGCAAGACAATGCCACTTATTCATAATGGACACAAAAACGAGGGTTCGTATCCTTATAGACACCGGAACTAATTTGTGCGTATATCATCACTTTAATTCGTGGCCCGCACCAACGATCTATTTATGAACTTTCCGACGTAAATAACTCTTCATAGAGACGTATGGAACAGTGATACTTATATTAAATCTTGGGCTACGCAGAGTATTCTCATGGAACTTTGTCATCGCAGATTTCAATAGCCCTATCATCGGTGCAGATTTTCTGGAGTTCTTCCAGCTCCTCGTTGACGTCTTCAACAAGTGTCTAGTCGACCGACTAACCAAATCTCTGTCCATATAGGTACTTCAATGGAAGAATCTGGCCCCATCAAGTCTGTTAACGGTACGTCATTTTACCAATCTCTTTTGCAGAATTACAAAGTTATAACATGTCCAAGGAGATGTCCGTATGAACCAATATCAAACATTATATAAAGACCACCCCAGGATCTCCAGTCTTTAGCAGACACAGACGTCCAGCTCCAGATAAGCTGTCACAAGGTATTCACAAACATGCTGTGCCTGGGAACTGCCAGGCTTTTAGAGAGCCCTTGGGCTGCCCCTCTACACATGGTGCTGAAGAAACGCGAAGAGTGGAGACCTTGTGTTATTATAGCGCAATGAATACAAGAACCATTCCAAATCGATATCTAGTTTCTCACTTCTAAGATTGCACAGACTCTTCGTGGAAAGTCAATGTTCTCAAATTTAGACCTGGTTCGTGCATTCAATCAAATCCCAATCGCGGAGGAAGACAACCCGAAGACAGCAAATACAACGATATTTGAATTCCCGTTAAGACATTTGGTCTCCGAAACGCAATTCAAACTTTCCAGCGGTTCATGGACGAGGTGTTACGGAACCTTGATTTCTGATATTTTTTAATTGACGACATTTTGATAGCGTCGTCATCAGAAGAGAAACACCGTCGCTATGTCCAAGAAGTCTTTGAGACACTGAAACAATATGGAATTGTCATCAACGCCGCCAAGTGCTTTTTGGGAATGACCGAAATCACGTATCTTGCCTATAATGTATCCAGCAGGGGTTCTAAACCAGTATACCTATAAAGTGTGAGTTTTCTACGATGTGAAATCCTCGGTTACTCGATCTAATGCGTTGAGAAAGGCACCATTTGAATCATTACACCAGTTGTCACATCCCGGAGTGAATACATCCGTCAGACTCGTCACGTTCTATCTGGCCCGGAATCAAATCCGACGTCAGAAGATGGGCCCAAGCGTGTATTCAATTTCAAAGGGGTAAGGTTTCCCGACATGCAATCAAACCACGTGGGACTTTTACAACTCCAACAAGGAGATTCGAGCATATAACGTGTACGAGACGAATTATCCGAACGGTACTGCCATGCTGGAACAGCGCTAATAATACAGTATTAAACACCATGCGTTGCACAACTTCCATGAGGAGCACTTGCAGGCGACTAGCGTTGTTGTGGAGGACTGAATATTCATTGTGGAGGGCAACAAAACACATAACACGACCAAAACAAAGAGAGTCGCCTCTTCGTCAACTGGATGGTAGCTCGGCAAGGGGTGATAGGGAGAAGGCAGAGGTGTTGACTAGCCACCTAACAAATATATTTCAGCCTTTCCCCTCGGAACTAAATGATGAAGGGGAAAGTGACATTCATACCAGATATCACCTCCCTTGCTCTCTTCAGTGTGACGCAACTAGATATGATCATACGCAAGATGAGGAAAAACAACACCGGGATAATATTTGATTACGGCGGACGTTCTGGGGCACCTTCCAGTCATTGGCATTAGGACGGTCACACTAATCTTTAATACTATACTTTGATTAGGCATGTTTCCTGCTCAATGGAAGGTGGTACAAATAACTCCGATTGATAAGCCTGGAAAACCAACAGATGTGGCGACTTACTTAGTTACTAGACCCATTAGTCTGCTACCAGTCCTGTCCAAGCTGTTCGAAAAACCCCTCCTCCGAAGGCTGCAGCCCTGGCTGCTGGATAGTGGACTTATACGAAAACACCAATTTGAATTTCGCGAACGGCATGGTACCGTGGAATAGGTGCATCGCGTGGTTGATGTTATTGGCCGAGGAGAAGAGGTACTGCTCCGCCGCTTTTCTCGATATTTCACAGGCGTTTGACACGAAGGATTGCTGTACAAACTTAAGCAGTACCTCCCACATGTATACTTCACCATCTTCAAGTCATACCTAACTGGAAGGTATTTCCAGATCAAGTGCAGGGACTAATTAACATCTTTACACCCCATCCTCTCTGACGTTCCGCAGGGAAGCGTATGTGGATCCCTCCTGTACCTGATCTTCACGTCCGACCTTCCAAGCTCCCAACACGTCACAGTGGCCACATTTGCCAATGACACCGTAGTCATGGCATCACATCAGGACTCCACAGTAGCCTCGCAAATACTGCAAAGAAGTTTGGATTCCTTCGACTATTGGCTCAAAAGGTGGAGAATTAGGGCCAATACAATCAAGTCGGTGCAGGTCACATTTACAATGCGTAGACAAACTTGCCCTAATGTGACACTGAATGGCTATGTCCTGACACAATCAGATGATGCCAAATACTTGGGAATACATCTGGATAGACATCTTACGTGGAAAAAACACATAACAACTAAAAGAAAACAGCTGGGCTTGTTAGTAAAAAGGTTTCACTGGTTGATGGGTATATATTCGTCCACCTCTATTGATAACAAACTGCTTATGTATAAAGCTATTATCAAACCCATTTGGACCTATGGAATCCAACTTTGGTGATCAGCCTGCAATACAACAATAGATATTATACAGAGGTTTCAATCGAAAACGCTCAGATCCATTACTAATGCACCGTGGTTCTCTACAAACGGCTATATACACCAGTACACAAGGGTCGGAACTGTCAGGGAAGAGATAGCAAAGTCCAGTATAAAATATCACCATCGACTGGACGACCATCCGAACCAGCTTGCTGCTGACCCTACAAATACGGAATCCAATCGACGTAGATTGAAACGATTCAAACCACAAGATCTTCCTAATCGCTTTAATGATTTATAGATGTGGCATGTATGTATATAGGCGAATATGATAGTTTTTATTTTGTTGATATTTTCTTAATAATTCTCATTATAGTTATTAGTGGAGTTTGATCGCTGTTACAATTAAAGATACAGCAGGTTCGCTATATCCGGAAAGAATATATTCAGTGGTTTCATTTCTTTATTTCTAAAATTGATTACATTGATGATAGAATGCCGATAATTTTCTATTTCTTGTCTTCCGTTATATAAGTCCACGTTATGCGATGAACATTTTATCACCTTTCTTCTTAATAAGTATGATATTATAACTAGTGTGTCATAGCCCGCGGAGGTGCAACTGTATGAAATAGCGTGAGCATCAAGACCGTTATTGGATCGACTCCTATCACCAACTCTTAGTGAAGTTCCCTGAAATAACTCGATGGTAGAACAGGTGAATCGAAATATGCCATTAGTAATTACTTCAAAATAACTTCAGGTCCTCCAACATTCAGCAGACCAAAGCTCCTAGCTCCCTACAATTTTCGTCGAGTGAAGTCAGATTTGCAACACTGATGCCTCTAGGCATTGCGAGGCGTTTAGAGATACCTTAGGCTTCACTCCGCATGGTACCGCATAGTGAAGACGAATGGAGACCCTGCAGCAACTATAGGGCATTAAATTCACAATATCCAGTGCCGCATATTTAAGATTCGCTGCGAAGATAGACGGTGTTTACAAAATAGAGAGTCTTAAATCAGAATCCAACGAATAATAAGTTTATACCGAAGTGAATAATCTTTAAATAGTTAATAAATATATTGTTAAATCTTTATCGACTTTAATTTACAAGTACTAAGACTCCACAACGACATCAGCAGGCATTATTCCACTGTGTCCAGAATCCCATCCCTGGGACACAATAAGAGGAAGAGCATACGTGACACGTTCAGATGGTTTTTGGGAGGCTAAAAGAATGTGGTGTAATTATAAACACCGCCAAACGTTCCTCGGTTACAACGTTTCCAGTAGAGGTACAAAGACATTCCCGAAGAAGGTAGAGGCTGTCAGAAATTATACGAAACCGACATCAGCAATCCTCTTGGTAAGATAATTCTTGTGTATGGTAAATTTTTACCGAAGAATCTTACCCAATACCGCATTGACACAGGCACTACTGAACGACCTCTTAGCAGGCAATATCAAGGGAAAGACTTTCATTAAATGGAACACCAAAACGTAGAGTGCACTCTGTTCTTCGACCTGTGCTTTTCTTTGATCTTGCTCCTTTCTGCATATAATATCTTTGATGTACCCAGCTATTACATTCTAGCTCTCTTCGTTTCTCAGCATGACGTTGACCAGATTCTCTGGTTCCAGTGTCTCTCCCGGCTTTGTCTCAGCCTCGTGCTTCAGTGTAATACCAACACTTTGAGGCGCTCTGATTCGTTACAAAGTGGAGGTATTTCCCAAAGCCGTCTCCGGACAGAGCCTGCGTTTTGTGGAAGGTTACTTCGCCATGCCTACGCATTTGGGCACATTTGTTATCAATCTTCTGGTCCATGCTCCTTTCGTTGACGCATGCCACCCTTTCTGCCATCTTAAGACTCTCTTTTATCATTGATTTATTGTTGGTAATTCCAGTGTTTGTGCCCTTGTGCAGCTCAATAGGTGGAATTCCAGCAATTACCTGGACTGCTTCTTTCGAAATGGTATAGTAGGCAGTATTGTCCTGTACTTTGCCACATGCATGGATATCTCCCATTTTTCTGCATTCAGCATCAGCGACTGCACAACTGTGACCAGCAGCTTTCAATTACTAGATGTTGGTCCTCCTATGTTCGGCATCAGCCTACTTATAGCAGTGCAAGTCAATGCTGCATGTTGTTCTGCATTTGTGACGTGCTGGCCGAAGGAGAGAAAGCTGTCTATCGTGGAACAAGGAATGCTTCCGAGATTCGAAAGGTGATCGGTCTCGTTTTTCTTCTTCCAACCTTCTTCCTCCTTCTGTCTTTTCAGGTGCTAAGCTGAGACTCTTACTGCTCATCCACGCTTGTATATTGGCAACTGCCAGATTTGCCGATTTCATCAAATTCTCTTCAGTTTTTGCGACTGCTAAAACTGATAGGTCATCCGCGTATCCCAGCACCGTGACTTCTGCTGGTTGTTCCATTTGTAGGACGCCATCGTATGCTATGTTCCATAGTGTTGGTCCTTGCACCGATCCTTGCGGGACGCCGCTGGTGATGATCATTTCAGCCAGTCCTTACTCACTTCTATTTTTTATTTTTATTTCAATTAAGTAATTACTTATAATTTTAGTGATTTTTGTCTCTAGAGTTTTGAGAACCTGAGAAAGCAAACATTATATTGCACAGGGAGCGTAAGTCTTTTATCTTTAAAGATTTATCAACTGCAGGACACGTATTCGTGCGACGTGATACTCCGAGAAAACTGCTACAAGACCCGTATGATGGTCCATTTAAGAAAACGTTCAAGGTAGTTAATAACGACCGACATGTCAAAATCAGCGTTGCATATTAAACAACGACATTCAACCATTGTATTTCAATCTACCAAGCGAACAAAGAATCTACCAAGATTTACGACTCTCAAAAACATTAAAAGAAGCGAATCCTAATCACTCTCTCTTGTCTCTCGTCCGTCGATCAGTAAGGTTATTTCTGCCGTATTGTCTTATATATGGTTATATGCACTTGTTCGACAGTGTGTTATTTTCTATGCAAATATACGTTCTTGTATTTTCACACATACGAACCTACGATTCTTCGAAGATGTATTTACTGCGTATAGCCACATGGAATGCAAATGGGATCAGTCATGTGAAGTGTGTACCTTAAACATCAGACAATATATATTTTTATTATTTCAGAGATACTATTCACGGACAAAAGCTATTTCAAAATTTCTGATTATATAATTAATGACACAAAACATGCAGATGCATATGATAGGAGAGCAGTTCTTTTGAAAACGTTAATTAAGTCAGTTGACAAAACATAAAGCACATTATCTGTAAGTATATTCGTATCGAGGACTGGTTCGGACCGTTATCAGTTTCAACTATATATTCTTCTAAATAAATTATTAAGTAACATTGGGCACCCATTTCATAGCATGAGGCAACTATAATGCAAAATATCAGCATCGGGGCCAAAAGCTAGCTACAATAAGAGAAAGAGAATTACTGTAATGCATCATCTCTAAAAATCTTCATTATTTATAAACTTGTAAACCCACTCACTGACTCACGGACAGAAGAGAAATACCAGACGTTCTTAACTTCTGCGTAATAAAAGGGATATCTAAAAATTATACGTAAATCGAGTAATCCTTAGATCATTCGTCAGATCACTCTCCAATAATTATATCGTTATGCTCAAAAGTGACGAAAATTATAAACTATGGGATTGGGAATCATATAAAGTATTAGTAACGGATAATATATCATTGAAAAGACCACTAAAATCGAACAAATATCTCGATAAGCTGTCGACTACTTAACGCAGACAATAAAAATCTCTGCTCGGAACTGCACTTCGGAACACACAAAACAGGAAACGTATATTTGTCCACTTCATATTAAAAGTCTTATTGAATCTGATGCCCACCGAAGTAATAGATTATTCCTTGTGGAAGGTTACAAGCAATTTAAAGCAACCTCAGGAAAGGATTCCTCCGATATGCAAAGCTGATGGGAATTGGGCAAGAACATCACGAGATAAACGATTTTAGGATCGGTGGTACATCCTATAAACGGCAGTTATATCCGAAACCAAAAATTCAACAATTGCAAGATTTCCTGATGGTACACCAATTTTAGCATCGGAAGAGAATTTATCAGTAACATCAGAATTTTTACAGAAAAAATAGACAGACTAAATGAATGGCTTTAAAAATGAAGAATTTCCGATAATGAAATGAAATCTCTACATATCACATTCACCCTAAAGAAAAATGCCCAACAGTTAGACTTAATGAACTAGATTTGTCCAAATCAACTAAAGCCAATATTTAGGTATGCATCTCGACAAAAGGCTTACCTGGAAAGACCTCATTCTGGCTAAGAGAGAACAATTAGAAATAAAGTTGAGAAAGCTGTATTGGTTATTAGGACAAAACTCAAGTCTTATTCGTTGTTGTTAGGATTATGACATTGATAACTTTGAGAATTTTGGGCTAACATAGACCTACGATCAACCAATGATTGTCAACGCTCCCCCTATGATTGTGGTAATACTGTTTTGATG